>PVIJ01009578.1:0-65997 GCA_004024925.1 Scalopus aquaticus | reverse complement strand
ATCCCATTCACTCTTACCCCTTGTGAGACTTCCCTTTCCTTCTGGGGCAGCCCCAATAACCAGCTTGGGCTGAGGTGCCCGTGTGTGTGTGTGTGTGTGTGTGTGTGTGTGTGTGTGTGTGTGTGTGTCTGTGTAGGTTTGATTTATTATTAGTGACTAAGATACAATATTATCTTTTCTTTCTACTTTGAATTTTTCTTGGCAGCCTACCCTTGGCAACTAGAGAAAGAATGATTTGGATATTCCCAGTAATTGATAACATTAGCAATCAGTGTTGGCCAACTGTTAAGAATATCATGTGTGATATTGAAAATTTATAAAAATGTATTTCTAAGTACCTAAAGGACATGAGTTTATCATAAATAGCTTGATCAGAAGTCTGAGATATAAGGGCTTGTTCAAAAGTCTGAGTAGAGATAGTATTAATATGCAGAAGAATGTCTGCCAGATAAGCCTTGCAAGGTGAGCATAGATGGTTAAAAAATAGGATTTGGAATGGATTCCATTTGGATGCTTTAACAGAGAAATTCAAAATAACGGGGACTTCATTGAGATCGAAGCTATTGCTCTCTCACTTAAAAGGCAAACTGATGTGATAGAGCTCTGCTGTCTGACATTTCCAGAACCCAGTCCTCTCCTTGCCCTGCAGCTTCCACCTCATGGCCAGAGATGACTGCTGGGGTTCCTGCCATCTCATTTACATTCAGGACAGCAGAGAGGAAGTGTAAGGAAGTTGTTTATATCACTTCCAGCCACAGTTCATGGGCTAGTATCAGGTACGAACTACATATAGCTGCAGAGAACACCAGGGGCATCTCTATCATTGGTTGTCATGTGCCTTGATAAATATGAGGGTTCTATTATTAAAGAAACAATGTGAAAATGAATACTGATAATAATGATCAGTCTCTGACACAGAAGGAAATTGAAAAATAGTTCAAGTGCTTTTCAGTGTCATTTGTTTCATCCTGTGTTTTGCAAAGGATACGATTGAAATTCATAACTTTGTATAGTACTTAATGCTTTTCAAAACATTTGTACATTGAGATCTCATTCGATCATCCCTACATTCTAGTGTATTAAGTAGGACCTCTATTCACTATCTTATATGATAGTTTGACATGGAGATTCAGAGATGTTGAAAGATTTCCCAAAGATTCTTGTTTATTAACAAAAAAGTTGCCCAGAGCCCCAGTCTATGGGCTTCAAAGTAGTAGTTCCCAGCCACTTTATGCAGCTCAGCAACAGTGTTGGGACTGGAAATTGCAAGAATATGAAATCTAAATCTTTATTGATTTTATCTCCCTTCCCTTCTTTTGGAACTTCGAATACACCAAGGGGGCTGGTAGATTTGGCGTTCAATCCCCTTTTCCAGGGCGGAGGCCTCTTCCGGGAGTGAATGTCGGGAGTGGGGCAGTGTTGCAGGGAAATCGAGAAGCATTGCCCTCGCCAGGCCGTCTGGTGTTTACACCATCCAGTCCAAAAACTATTCCAGATAAGGGCTGTGGGAATGTGCTCACTGCTCCTGAGGGAAACTAAGTGTTAGAAAAATTTAGAGTCCGTAGCAGCCTCAATAGTGACGCTTAAGGGGTGATCAATAGAACCCCTGCTCAAAGACTCTGCCCCCCTTTCCGCTCCTTCCCCAGGCCCCTGGAATTTTATCAGCAACTTATTGCTTTGGATCTAAAAGGTTATTTTTGGTCTTAAATGAGTCCCTTTGCACATTTGCAGGAGAGGGAATGCTGTAAGCTGTCATAAGCTAACATCCTCACTCAGAGTTTATCTGATTCCTTTCCAACCAGAACTGCCTGGTCTTGTACAATGGGATCACCCAGAGGTTGGGGGCGGGGGGAGCAGGAGCTTGTAAAGGGGGAGCAGATCTTTCAAAGTTGGAAACATGAGGAATTAAATATGTGCCAGAAAATTCTGACAGATAGAAAAATGTCTACTACAGTTTCTGTCCTAACTACAGTTTCTCTGGAACAAGGGCGGGGTGGAGACGCGCAAACTGTGGTTCTTTGGCCATTGAGAGGAGCAGAATGGGGGAGGGGCTCATGAGACAGGAGCAGAGCGTTGGGTGGCTTCAGGGGCTGATGTGACTGACGGAGACTGAGCTGGGTCAGGCGCAGGCAAAGGAGACAGACCCCATCACACCTGCATCCCAACGCTTTCCTTTCCCAAAGTTTTTGTACCTCCATGGCCACCAGAACTCCAACTCCAGCCTGGGGATCAGGGATTGAAGACTCTACCCCTCGGTCCTCCTGGGGCGCAGGCTGAGCTCCTTTCTCCACGGCACCTGGGCTTGTCACTTTACCTCCTTCCTCCATCCCCACTGGACTTAAGGCTGCTGTTCTCTCCCCCCGCCCCGGGACACATCTGCACTACTTCCCTGGCATTCTGAATCAGCCCTTGTGGGCACCGGCCGGGGTCCGAGACTGCCGTGTGGACGGGACACACATGGGCCCATCTTCAGGACACTGTAGCAGAACCACCGACCTTGCAGAGATGCTGGCTTTTCCGGAGGACACGCCTTGCTGTCGCCACCTGCAGCAGCAAAAGTCCCTGGACTTCCAGGCAAGAGAACAGAACTCGGGATGGGGGTCGTGGCGGCAGAGCTGTTTCTTGGGCGGGTGTTCTGTGTTGTCCACAGGGAAGACTGCAACCCTCATCCTCTGGCACCTTCAGTGGAACTTCTGTCTCTTGTGCTTCTGCGCCATGGGGACTCAGCAAAGGCCTGGTGTCTGTGCCGAGAAACCTCAGTCCTTGCCGGGGCTTACAACAGTGCTCTGAGGACAGAGTTCATGTGACTTAGTCCAGGTTCCATTGTCTCCTACCAACTTGTTGCTTCTTTTATCATGTGTTCATCTTTACTTTCCTCCTCCCCTCCCCTCCCTAGCAGTACTTTCTGGGTTTTGCTTGCATTCATTTTTCATCTGACGTATCAAAGATGAAAAATGTTGGAAAGAAAAATCTGGACTTTTATCTGGTGCCCCATTTTAGCTGTAAAGATAGTTATTCAATAGATAGTAAATTATTTCTCCTAAGAGATATTTCCTTTTGTTCCTGTGCAATAATATGTATGAACTTGGGTACTAGGAGATTGTCTTGTGACATTATCGACCTTTATTGCTATTTAAAAATGATAGTTTGTAGAACCGAGGATTTCCATTGATGTGAAGCACAATTTAATGAATAAGTTACCATATTAAACTGTTGTGATGTCAAGAACAATTGTTTTCCCCTGAGCTTTTGTTGGACACATTTGCAAGATGAAATAAGTTGGTTAAACACTTTAAGGGATTTATGGAAATTGAATCCCTGGGATCAGCTTTGTCAAACTCTAAAAATCCATGCTTTGGATACAAATGTGGTTATCGGATGTGAGATTTTAAAAGCAGAGAAGACAAAGAAAATATAGATTGAAACAATTTAAAATCTCCGAAGCCAGGGAGGATTTCACAGGCTCTCAAACACATAAGCTTCTAAAATCAGGGTCATCGTCAAGCTCCCTCCCCCCTCCTTGCCCACCCAGCACATTGAAACTCAATGTGAAATGTGCAAAAGCAATCTGAAGGTGAGGGGTGAGGGAAAGATTTGAGACAGTGGTGGGGGAGAAAAACTGGAATAGGAGCAAAGGAGTTTGGTGTGTAATCTAAAAGAAATGGAAAAGAGAAAGGGAAGGAGAGGAGGGAGGGGTGAAAGGGAATAGAGAAGACAAAGAAGAACAACGCAACTTTGAAATAAGCTTCTCTCCATAACTTGGTTTATCAGAGTTTTTTTAATGACTAGTTTCTATATATGAGCAAAGAGAGACACAATGATCTTAGAGCCGAAAAAGTTTCTTCTTTGAAAAATCCCTTCAGTGATACCGTTTGTTTTCTTTTTGTTCTGCAGAAATGGGAATGGGGACTCTTTTCCTTGCTTATGGGTTAGTGAGACTTGGAGCTTTAGAAAAATTTCACGTTACTGTATGCTTGGCTCTCGAACTGAACATCAACCAGAAATTTTTCCCAAAGATGGTGATACTTAAACACAATCACCCACAAACACACCCACATTTGGTGGCTTTTGTCTCTTAAGAAAAAAATCTCAGGGAAATTAAGGTAAAACTAAGGAAATCTGAAGTTTTACTTCTTTTCTCAATTCACCTTGAAAATAAGATTGAAGAAAAGCAGGAACAACTCACTGAAATTCTCTTAATTTAAAGCTATTCACTCGCACAGGTCAGTTTTTATAGCAAGTGTAAATTTCAAAAATTCTGGCATTAAAACCAGCATAATTACTTCTTCATAAACCTTGTTAATTGCTTTTTATAATGCAAAGAAATATCTGATCTTAGATAGTTTGGAAAATACAAGGCACGTATAGAGACAAACTATGACATTATTTGTAGTATTTCTTTCAATATTTGTATGCATTAGCAAGTAGAGTTTTAAAAAAATATTTTAGGAATCAAACAAACATGTTTGTTTTTATTTTGTTTTATTTGCTTTTGCATTGTTCTTTTAACTCCCCTTTCCACTTCTTAATTTCCCTTCTCAGATTTTTATTCTTATATTTATGCTTTTGCCTTTTCAAATTTTTAATTAATCTAATATTTTATCTTTTATCTTAAATCTCATCAATTTCACCTATGTCTTAATGTGTAGTCTTTCACTTTATTGATAATTTATAGTTAATTTTCTATTGGCATTTATTAATCTTTTGTGACTGATAGTTATAACTGTCCTTTATTTAGAATTTTTTTTTATTCTTATGATTTGTATTAACATGTTGGGCTCAATAATTCTTGCAGTACAATTTCTAGTTTCTGAACTATACTTTGAATCCCTTAGGCTTTGTACATGATTGATTTACTTCACGGACACCTGAAAAAGTTATGTATTGCATTATTAAATTATATATGTTTGTGTATGAATACAGATGTATAGGAAGGAATTTATTTATATTTCTGTACATCACCACTTAAATTATAACATGCATATAAATTCACACATCTATATGCATACTAATACTTAATTTATCAAAGACAGAGTACATGCTAAAATTTCCAATTATAACTGTGTTTGTGTCACTTCATAATAGCTTTAGCTTACATATTCCGGTGTCTTGTTATTTAGTGTTTATGACTTCCATATTCTTTATTGCTGGAGTCACAAGGAATTTTGTCAATTAAAAAAAACCCTTTTGTATCATTTATACTTTCGGTTTTAAATTTTACTTTCATTTTAATGTTATTTTCAGCAATTAATAATTTATAATTACCATGGAGTTGAATTTATCTTCACATAGTCGAAAACCTTTTTCTTTTAGCTTGAGAATTGCTGATTTATAGATTACTATCTTCTTTTTTTTCTTCTTTTGTGATTTCTGCTACTTACACTTCTTTTGTGTTTTAATGTTGCTTTGATAGCTATGAGGTTTCGCAATTGGTGCTAAGAATGCGCCCGTATTAACTTGACTTTTCCTTTGTGTAACTTGAAGATCTTTTCATGTAGATGCTTCCATCATCTTATTTCCAATCATTTATTTTAATTACCTGAAGTAAAAAGCTTGAGTTACAAGTAATCTAGGAGTTTAGATTTATATTGTTGCTGTTGTTCCATTGTTATTATAGCACACTATAATCATAACTGTTGAAAGGAAACAGGAGAGTAAAAATTTAGGCAAATGTTATTCTCATCCTAATCTGGAAATATTGAGTTGCTTCAAAGTCAAGGTCCTCACACTGCTGTGTGATGCCTGCATGTAGCTGATCCTTTAAATTATTCAAACTGTTGTTGCATGTGAAATAGGAAGACATGAAGATGAAGAGGAAATTAGGATCTCACAGATGGGTATTCAAAGGCCATAGGGACAGCTAGCTTTCAGGAAATGTCATCAGTTCCTGTGAATAATATATTTGTTCAAGGAGGAAAAAATACATTAAAGGAGTGAAAATTTTCTCAGGATTCAAGAAATGGAATTGCTTTTGAGGTTAATTTATGACTAACTAAATCTATCGTAATAGACACAAAGGAGGAAGAATGAAATGACCTTTGTAACAGCAGGATATTTTTTTCCATAGGAGATTATAATCGGAGTAAGAACATTGGCAATCTTAATATGAGGTATTGAAAAAATACAAAGAATTCTTTTCTGGAAAGGGATGATGTTGCCTTCACAAATCCATGCCACTCAATTTATCTGGGGCACAGCCAGGTGCTACTGCCTCCCTGCCTGTCTCTATAGCTCCAGGTGTTAATGACACTAAGTCATTAAGTCCTTGCAAATCAGGGCATCACTCCCAAGGAGCCTGCCAGGAAGCCTGCCAGTTAAGTTTTAAGCAGAAGCATATATATTACTGTTCCTCTGAGAAGTCACTGCGATGGTTAGCACAATCACAGTCAGCCGCAAGTCACAGCCAGTAATTCCCCCATCACCTCCTGCTGCTCCCCTTGTGAAGGTAGGAGCAGAGCAGGATGTATTAGCTCCATCACCACTGAAGAGCCACAGTCCTCTGCTAATGTCCTCATTTTCTTTGCTCTCTAGGAGGGAAAGTCATCCCCAGATGAGATTCTGAAATTTAGAAAAGTACACAATACGTTCAGCATCTCCGCAATGTCGCACACCCTGGAGTTACTAATGATCGGTTTCACTCAGTCACTGCAGCAAGCTTTCATTAATTTTTGACAGCCCCCAAACTCAGATTACCAAGCTTTTACCCTTCACGATAATTTCTATGACTCAGGAGATCAGTAGAGATTGCACACTATCTTTGCCACCTTCTGAATGATGATAATTTAACTCTTTACAATGTTTCCTTCTTTCCTTTTTTCTTTTCAAAAAAACACTCGAAGCATTTCTCTGAGCCAGGCATGATACTAGATGCTAAAGTTAAAATGACAGGGCCCCACTGATTCAAAACACTGGAATATGTTTGATGATCTCTTTTGTATCCCTAGGCCAAGTGACGGGTGCCCTCAAAAAGGCAGTGATTTTGATTCCCAGATATACCGGGGGGAGCCCTGCACCCTCAACATCTGAACCTACCCACTCCACATTTTGTGTCTTACGTTGTCCATAATTTATTCTGGATGAGCATTTTGCTCTGTCCTCAGAGAGCTCAGCATGGACTCACTGCCCTGTTGCTTGTACCGTGACCTACAACCACAAACCAGCTCCGCACCCTGCTCCAGCCCCACACGAGCCTGTGTTCCTGCTTGCCCAGGATGGAAGGGCAGGAGCAGCTGTGACCCTCTTTGATCCTACACCCTACACTTCCATTCCAGAAAGAGACACTGTCTACCTGGTCACCATTGCTTAATAGCACACAACCTGGAACAGAGTAGACAGTATATGTTTGTGAATGCTTTATATGTTTGATGAATGACGAAGTGAAAGAATCAACCAGAGAATGAATCCATCTTCTTGGGAGAGTTAAGCAAATCCTATAGTTTCCATAATGTCTTAAATTCTTATGAGTCCCACATAGTGTCCTCTGATCCCCTATTTTTAGTGAACTGATGGCCACCTTGAGCTAGGGGTCTACTGTCACCCTTTCAACTTATGCAAATATAAAACTCATTTTCTGCTCCTTTTTCATGTGAAAAAACATCTGTTCTTCCTTTCATACTGCTTTAAAGCCCCATTCAGTCATGAACGGTGCAATTTGTGGGGTCACTCAAGGTTTAATGCCCAGTTGCTCTCAATCCCTCTTACCAATCCTGGTGACCCTGTCATCAATGCCCACTCCCACAATGCTGCTCTATTCTAGTGCAGACCTTCCTCCGTCTCACGTAGTTTGTCAGTAGGATCTTCTTTACCGTTTTAGTCTTCACAGCAACCCTATGAGGCATTGTGAATTTTTTTTTCTAATCAGGAAATTGAATATCAGAAAAGGTAGATAATAACCACTTAGTGGATAAAATTGATAAATGCTAAATTTAAGATTTGAAAGTTTTTTTTTTTAACTATACAATAAACATTCTCCTAGCCTTCAAAAACCTTTCCTCTTGCCATAACCTGATCTTAGTTCTTTCCTACTTCTCACTGGTGACCCATTGCCCTCTCTGTGGCAGGGATGGCATTTAGGACCCAAACTTCCATGTGCGTGCATGCCCCCCCCCCCACCCACACACATTAATTCTGTCCTCTCTTCTAGTCACACAGAATTCTTAGGGAATTCTCCCAAAAGTTCTTGGGAGAAAGTGGAAAGTGGAAATGCCTAAGGGAATCATCAGTTGGAGAAAAATGGACCTGATTAAGAAGATAGCAGGGAGGATTAAAGTGCAGGAAAGACCTGGCCTTTTTAAGGTGGAGGCCTCAAATAACAAGATAGCCTTTTCAGTTGAGTAGGCAATTATTCTACCCCCAACACAGAAGGGAGCAGGAATGACTAAATTCCTCTATTGATTGAGAATTATTTGATGTTCACCACACTCTAGAACAACAGGGCTTGAGAAGAGTCTGATCTGATAGGAAATTATCGCAAAACAGTGAGGCCGTAAGTCATGCACAGGGTAGCTTGGGTATATATCTATCTATCTATCTATCTATCTATCTATCTATCTATCTATCTATCTATATCTGATGCTCCCTAAGGAGAAGTTCTTCTGCATCTCTCTTTGATCTTAACAAGGAGGGAACACTGGGGACATCTTGTCCTGCTTCTACTTTTTGGCCAGTCCTTGGAGAAGTGGTATCAAAGAAGGGATATTGTTCTATGTAGTATAATTTTAATAACACACTATGTAACTCAGTGAGGACAGGTAATCCTATCCCAACACTCAGCTTGCCAGAATATTTGTATTTCCCATTACACTGTTATCCTAAGATTCTTTGGCCTGATCAACTGGGTGTTTATCATGAAAAAATACCTTTTCACTTGAGTTTAGCTTTTGTAGTTTGTTTTCCTGCTTTAGGACTCACTATCTTGTTAGCATGTGGATCCTGAACTATCTACAGATTTCTTTGATGAAAGCCTCAAGGTAAATTGGTTTGCTTTACCTCTAAGATGGTAATTTAGATAGACAAGAAAAATCAGACTCGAAAATTTTCATTGGCCTTTCATGATCAAATCTCCCTGTGAACAATCAGAAATAGGTAACAGTGGTAAATTAACCCCTTGCTGGACAAAAAGAAACCCATTCCAGCCTTGGAATTTGGGATCTGCCTGTCTCTCACCGTAGCTCAACCATTGCCACCCAGACAGCCCAATCACAAGGCCACCCCCATATTTCACAACCAGGGGCAACGATCCAGCAGAGGCCCTGGCCTGCCAACCATCCTGCATCTCCTTTCACCTTGCTCAACCTCTATACTGGAGGGAGAGGGTCTCAAGTTATGGACACCTCAAGAAAACAGTTAAGCTGTAGTCAAACCTCCCCCAACACTCAGTCCTTGGAGGAGCTGCCATCTTGGACCTTGAAAAAATACTAGTACAGATTCTGAATGCTGTTGTGTGATGTTTAGGTAGGAAATTCTGGAGTGCTGAGTACCCAGAACATGGAGAAGTAGGTAAGTATGACCACAGATTTCAGCTGGACTTTTCTCTCCCAGCCCTACAGAACCCCCCCCCCTCCACTAAAAGGAGAACTGCTAGAGGAGGCTGAGTGGGCTTGCTGAGCAAAGAGGCCTGGTTGACTGGTGCAAGGTGTCCATTTTCGGAGCCTCTGTCATCTTCATCCTGTTACAGGACAGAACGAGGAATATCCTGGGACCCCCAACCCTGCTACTATAAGTGGGTTCTGCCATCCGTCATATAAAGACAAAACAAACTCCAGTGTGTAAGACCTTCAACAGAAGAGAACTTTAATTAGTGTGCAACAGAGGGACAATTAGTGTGCCATAGAGAGAAGAGAAAATATAGTTGCATCCAGGTTACCCATCTCCTCGTGGGTAAATGCGCAGTCAAACAGGGTTGGCCCAGAGCAGGGCCACTGAGGCCCGAAAGCTCTAGCTTAGATCTTCTTCTGTCTCATCTAGTTTGTCAATAGGATCTTCTTTACCACAGGTTTAAGTCATTTTCTAGAGGGCACCCACAGGAAAGGAGCAGAAGGGGCTGAGCTAGCTTGGAAGGAAAAGAGCAAAATCAAAATCCAAGTGAAGATAAAGGTTGCCGTTGTCATCCTCACCACAAGTCTCACCAATATCACTGTCCCATTCAAGTGTCTCCTTCCGTGTTCCCCAAGTTCCTGGTAGAAGTCCAAGGCCAAAAACACAGCTGCTTCTTCACATGTGTCTCTCCTCCACACGCTTCCTCCAGGTCTTCTTCCAGGGTTTTTCTCTTTCTCCTTCCCTAGCCTTCTTCTTTCTCCCACTTTTTCTAGCTTCACCTCCCTGACCAGCCCCACCCTTCCTTAGGGTGGGGCCGGGAACCTAGAACCTCCCATTTCTGTGGCTCTCACACTGTTGGAGTTGCTGCATCTCCAGGCTCCGAATATATACCCAAGAAGTAAAAGTTAGGTGAGTGTAACTGAAAACCCCAGGATAAGTCATGTCTAAAGGTCCCGCCAGCCAGCATCTGCACCAGAGGTGGATCAGGCTTCTTTTCTCCGGGTGAGAGTTTGAGCTGAGAGGAAGGGTGGAGCCGAAACAAGAAGAGCTGTGTGGCTGTGCCGGTGGGCCGTTGGGACAGATCCGCTGCACACCTAGCCCAGCAGCAAAGCTGCTTCTCCTCAGCCTCTGGACAGGACCGGTAGTGCCAGCAAAACAGGAGAGCACAGTCCTGAAAGGGGCATCTCACCTCTCTTATCACCTGGGCTCCCGGGTGCCTGACACTCCCACAGGGCCACGTGGTCCTTTTGTTCTTGCCTCCCAGACCTAAGGAGGGACGTCCTCGCTCACCCGGCAGCTGCTTTCAGGGATGTGGGACCATCTGCTCCTCTGCTCCCACCACACCGCCTCTGCTCTGGCTCCAGTTCTAGCCGTCCTGTTTCACAGGAACATTCAAGCAGGCCCCGCCTCAAATCCTCCTGGGAGGACGTGGAGTATGGAGTCTAAAGAGGTGAGTAAACACGGCTCCTGTTGCTCTGTATGGGACAGGCTGCGTGCATTAGAAGAAGCCGCTTTGGGGCGTGTTTTTTTGTTTTGCAAATAAGCCCGTTTCACAGGGTGAAGAAGCATCGTGGACTGAAAACAAATGGCGGAGTCATGTGGTCTAAGGCCACCCCCGGTGGCTCCAGTCCCAGAACTCCGCTACTGGGTCCTATATTTGAGGCCCCTGGTCATCTTCTGTTGTGTCAATACCAGACACCCTGAACATGCGGTGTCTGCTCTTCTTAGGGGGACACATAGCCCTTGGTCACTAGGAAGCTATTTAGTTCTCTCAGCTTTTCGTCGAGCAAACAAAAGTGGGTGTTTTAGTGCCTTCCTGCTGAGGTAGAGCGGAAATTTAACACAATGGCTGCAACCAGCTTCCACTTCTCCCGTACAGCATTTCTAAAAAACCAGCTATGCACAGTTCAGAAACCACGAACTCAAATCCTCTTAGCTTATCTCACACTTCTCCTATTTTATCTAACGGGAGGTTAGGGTCTGTGGTTCTTGTTAAATTGGCCAAATCTTATTACCTTTAACTGTACACTTCTGCCCCTTTTGTTAAACAAAGTGGCCAATCTTATTACTCTCACCTGGACACTCCTGCTCCCTTTGTTAAGCAAATTGGTAAAATCTTATTGCCCCCAAATTCCTGCTCCTTGTTTGAAACTGGCCAAATCTCAACCCTTCTGTAAATACCGGAAAAATATACATATATCAGCAGCCTCAAGGCTCAAGGCCCAAAAGTCTCCCTCGACATTTGCCTGCACTGTCTTGAGTGTGTCCTCTTGCCTACAACAAAGCTCCATTTCCAACTCACCAACACTGCCTCCTGCACAAATTCTTTCCTCTTTTTTCCCCTCCTGCCACCAGCCTCTATGGCCACCACCTGCAGTCTTGCTTGGGCAGACCCAAGTTTCATTGTCCATGTGTGATGGTGTGTTGAGGCAAACAGCGCTTGGAGAGTGAGCACGGGGCACGCACAGACACCTGGGGCCGAGAGCTTGAGCTTGTAACTGCGGACACCGGGCGAGAAGCCAGAGAGCACGGGGCAGGCCTACCTATAAGTACTGGAGAGACGCCAGGAGGCTAGACTGAGGAGGCCAAGAGAATGCCGGGAAGCAGGAGAGAGTGAAGAGATGGGGTTGAGGGGGAGGTGGGGGGCTCAGGGGCTCAGTTGCTGCCAGCTCCCAGTCCTCCTACCTACCTGCCAGCCACTGCATTTGGCGCGCCTGCCGTTCAGTTCTGCCCCTTCCTAAAAGTTAGACTTTAGCCAAATTAACTCGTCTTTATCCAGCCTATCTGTGTCCTTGGAAAGATCAAAAGCAAGATAGCAGGATGCCTCTGCCCGACTAAGACAGGTGTTAGTGAAGTCGTTTTTGAAGATGTGTTGGCTCTGGAGAGTGGGGTCCTTGGGTTAAAACTGGGAAGTTTCACCAGGGCTCGCCTTTCAGCAGCAAGTTTCCTAGGCGAGTTTCTCGAGACAGAGCTATTAGTTATCCAAAGGGCAAGTTTATTATGAGGAAGGGGGAGAAGAAAAAAGGACCCTCGCATAGACATAAGCGGGCGGAAAGAGCTGCCCTGGAAATGACAGGTTTGCAAGAGAGGCCTGCACAGGCACAGGCGGGCAGCCTCGGGAGGGAGCTGCCTCTGCCGCTTTACAGAAGGAGGTCAGTGAAGAGCAGTCCTGGGTGGTTGCACTTTGCAGGCAGGAGGGCTGCTGCCCCACAAAGGCGGAAAGTTGGTGATAGGCACAGGCGGGCAGGAGGGCTGCGGCCCCCACCCCACCCCAGGGCCGAAATTACACTGATAATCTTCCTCTGATTTTTCTTTTTACATTTTAAAAGGACAGGTTTATTAGGAAAAGAAAAAGAGGCACCTGCATAGTCACAGGCAGCAGGAGGGCTGACTCACCTCTTTAGGAGGGGCTCTTTCCTTTGTGGGGTTAACTTGTTAATTTTGAAAAGCTGCAGAAATTGAAAAGACCCAGAGATTCTCTAATGGGCCTCAATCTCCATATTCTCTTTCCTTTGGTCTGCGCCTCTCCATACTCTCCAGCAGTCTGATGCTTGCTCTAGAAGTTGATGCCTAAGGAGTTTTCATTTCTCCAGCTGGTTTATGGACTCTGTTAATCACTCTACCCCCACTGCCAGCCCCTGGCTAGGTTTTGTTTTTGGTCTCTTGGTGCCTCCTTTCCAACGTTTCTACTCTTAAACTCCATTAGCGTGGAGGGTGTCCCCAAACCTGTAGGAGTGAGAATTGGGGCTCTTTAGATGCCTGAGTCTGTCCAAGGGCCCTCCCTTCCCAACGTGGAGGAAGCGTGATGTCCATCTCAGACGTGATGGCAGGGGTCTGCTGAGGGCTGATGGAGAGATGACCAAGAAAGAGAGGGAAGGATCTTGTTCTGGGAAGTAGCTCTGAAAAGAAATAACCCAAATTGCCCCAAGAATGGTTTGAGGACCATCAAGGAAATAAAGCCGGTGTATGCTGTTAATTAAGCCCTCGAGCCCCCACAGGTTCTTGTCGCACAAAGTCTTAAAAAGGAATTCCAGACCATTTAGATAAGCAGAGAGACACAAACTTTATTCAAGAAAGTAAAGTTTCTTTAGGGGGTTAAAGTATTAAAGTATTGTACGGTGACTCAGTCTGATTGGACCCGTACAATACTTTAATACTTTAACAAGAGGACAAAGCAGTAAAGCAAAGACTCCAAAGCAGCAATACCACAGAGGGGCAGAAGATGCCGCCGGTAGGCCTGTGTCTAGGGGATATTTAAACCCTTTTCTCTCTGCTCTAAAATCTCATCCTATTTTGTGATTGTCTTTCTCTTTGTTTTATCTCCTCCATCACTAGTGGCTATACTCCTCCAGGCAGATGTACCTATTTTCATAGCTCTTAAGAGTTTTTCTTTTTTTTATTCTAAAGAATTATTTATTTATACATACAAGCTGGGGCACAGGCCAGAGGCGTGGGGCAGCGAGAGGGTTCACCAGGGACGGAGTGGGGAGCAGAACAGGCAGATCAGAAATACACTGCTGAGGGGAGCAGCGGGCAAGGCAGGAGAGGTCTGCCGTGCCGTGTGGGATTCTCCCCAGCTGGGCGTCGAACTCGTGTCACCACTGCCGAGAGCTCCACAGCGCAGCGCTCAACCGCTGCGCCACCGGGGAGGCCCAGTTTTTCTTTCTATCTCCCCTGTGCAAGGCCTCTTAAAAGTTACTGTCCTCGTTAGCCCTCCTGAGTTTCTCAGAAGCCTCTAGCTCTCCGGAAGCCCCTGCCTTCCCTGCCTGTGCTGTGCCTGAAGCTGCCTACTTCACCCTAACTTGCCCTGGGTCTCAAAAGGATGGATGAATTGTGGGTGACTGTAAACGGGTGCCATCAACCCAGAGGGGCAGGTGGCAGGGATGGACCGAGGGGTCCAGTCATCAGGCAGGTGTGTGGGGACGTGAAGAGGTGGAAAGCAAAGGGGTCGGTTTGGCTTCTACACTGTCTCTGCTGGGCGTCCTCACCCTTCCTCTGCCTCCCATCCCCCCGACACACACACACCCTCTAGTACTCCACGGGTTATTCATTAATTTTACATTTTTTGGTGAGGAAACCAGCTCAGAGTTGGTGTGACATCAATAGAACCAGGATCCCCACACAGGCCTGTATGACTTCAAAGCCTGGGTCTCTGCCTCTAGACCTCACGCCTGCCTTTTTGAGACTTGGAAGGACCGATGGTGTATTCTATTCAAGCTGGTGCCTGCTCTCCTTCCCTCCCAAATTAGGTGGTTAAATGTTCTCTTTTCAGGGCCTTTGGCAGCTTCCACTGCCTGAGGGGCTTAATTGAGCAGCAGTCTCCCAAGGGCTTGGTTCTGTCTTTTCCTGATGAGCAAGGGGAGAAGGGAGCAGAGAAGAGGCCCATTCTCATTAATGAGGGACCCCCGTTTGTCACCCCTCTCATCGGCTTCCTCACTATTTTAATTAACCATCTTTGCCATTGGGCCTGCACATAATTGTTCTCAGCGTTGTTGGAGCCACTAGGACAGATACCTTTAAAGGTGCAGCTTTCCCCTCTGTAGACTGATGTTAATTAGAGCGGGAGAAGCTTTAACTCTCTGTGCAGAAGCTTTGCCAGGCAGGTAGGATGCGACCCTCATTAGCCCAGGAAAGATTACAAGCCCTGCTCCTATTATCCAGGCCCTAGTCCCCCTTCCTGAAAGTCACTGCTTGCTAAGAGGGAATGTTGAACTGATGTAGATTTTTGCCCAACCGAGCAAAATTACAAGATAATTTTTTATTCTGGCAACAGGATGAGATAGCATTTAACTTCCTAGGTGGAAGGTAATTTTCTAGTTAGGCAGCAGTTTGAAAGAGGCAAAGAAAAAAAGGGGTGGGAGGAGGACCTCGCAAGCTGTGACTGTGAAAAAAAGATGGGATTTCAAAGGGTCCAGCAAAGGAGCCAGTGACTCCGGAGCATGGAGAGAAAGGGTCTCCTGGGACTGATGAGGAAAAGCTGCCGTGAGTCCCCTTCCGCACTGGCTTGTGGCGAGCAGTGTCACCAGGAGCAATGCAACTGCATGGCCGACTTTAAAAAGCTCTTACAGAAACAGCCTGGCAAATCTGCTTTCAGCCCCAGGCGATGAAGGGATAAGCAGGTGGCTAAGCCAGGCGCACCAGCAATGTAAATGCGACCCTGATTCGACCTGGCTCCAGTTCCCTGGCCACGGCCTCTCCCTCTCCGTTCTCTGGGCGTTGCCTGTGGATTTATCTGGGCAATCATTATAGCCTGTTCATCCTCTTCTGTGACTGAGAATGGCCTAAATCCATTGCTGGGACTCTCTGTGACTTAGTTCAGGCACCCCATTTCTTCATCCCCCTTCGCTCTGAGAGACTGAAAAAACGAATGGACAAAGGGGAGATCATAGACCAAAATGAACTGACCCAGGATCTGCAGGACCAGCTCACGCTGCAGGCTCGGGGGCTGCCTGCTCTCCGGCAGACTCCCCGGAAGTCAGTCCACTATCACCAGCAATGACCCAGGAAGCCAAACAGTGACCCCAGGCAACTGGTCCAGGTGGCCGGGGCTTCATTAATGGCTGACTATTTCTCTCATGTTTTGTCCCTGCTTCCAACTAGGGACACCCCTACCTGTCACATAGGATGCCCTGCTTGGAGCTAGACGCCTCCGGCTCCCCTAGGCCAACTCCCTCCAAGCTGGCACACCTGGGCCTTCCGTATCTCTGCTGGGGGCTCTCGCCCTCCCCACAGTCACGCTGCAGTTTCCTGTCTCTTGCTCCAGAGCTGCTTGTGATGTCGTTTTAGAGTCGATGGATTTGAGAGCAGAGCGGGGTCCTTGGGTTCACCCTGGGAAAGGTTTCCCCAGAGCTCCCTTTGGCGGCACGTGACAAGTTTCTCCACGAGACACAGACTCAGTTATACTTAATGAGCAGGTTTATTAGGACAAGGAAGTAAAGGGCACTTGTACAGACGTAAGTGGACAGGAAGGGCTGCCCCTCTGAGGGGGGCAGGTTTGCTAAGAGAGAGGCCTGCATGGTGCAGGTCACGGGCAGACAGGCAGGCCGCTGCCCTGCAGAGGGACAGTTGGTAAAGGAAAGCACCTGCATAGGCACAGGTGGGCAGAGAGATGGCTGCCCTGAGTTCTTGCACGGATGGCACTGATATAGCCCTCTTTCGGTTAGGAGGGGCTCATCTTTGAGGATGGCTGTCTGGTTACTGGCTAACTAGAATTAGAAAAGAGACCGGAGATTCTACAATGGGCTCAATCTCCATATCTTTGCCCCTAGACTGCCATCTAGCACCTTCCTATGCTTTGTAATTTCGGAGCTGGCACCTAGGGATTGTGCTCATGGTTACGTTGATTTCTTCTACCCCCACTTTCTTGTGTGGGTCTAATTCTAATCTTATTTTGTGTTATATCTCCTCCATCACTTGCAGCCCTCTGCCATCAGTGATTTCATTGCTCCCCTCTGGGGGCTCAACTGGGCGGAACGTGTTTCCAATCTCATCTAATAATTGGTGTGGGCTTTAGTTTCTTGCGGGTTATTGGACTCAGGGTCCTTATCTCCTCTGGACTCTTAACCAGAGGACCCCCTGACTCTTGTTTCTTGAACCTCTGCATAGGGCAGCTCACAGAGTGGCACTGGCTTCATCTAAGTCAGCAGGTACGGGAGAGAGTGCCATCAAGATCGATGCACAGATCTTTCTAACCTGACCTCAGAAGTGACAGCCCATATCTTTGGGCATCTGCTGTTTATTAGAAGCAAGTGTCTCCCCAGCCAACAGTCAAGGAGCTCCCACAAGGGCGTGGGGACCAGGAGGCAGGAGCCGCTGGGAGCAGGCCAGGCTTGTTCCATTGGATCTTTGTTTCCCTCTCACACACCAGGAGCCCTTATTCTCCTCCTGGTGGCTCCTCTCACCTTATGGCCCAAATATAATCAGCAAAGTCTTCCTGATTTCTGCTTTGATTTAGGTCTGTTGTTTTCACTTTCCCTCTATCACAATGCTGTTGGGAGTGAGAATATCCCATAGATCGACTCCACGTAAAGCCTTTGTTCAAAGTCACAGGAGACACATTTAACTCTGGTCCCCATTTGGTCCCCAATGGGGACACATTTGGTCCCCATTTTCTGCTTCAGAGTCCTCAGGTCACCAGAACACAGTGTAGATTCTGCCCCATATCCTGCTTTAGGCTACTGGGGAGATCACATGGCTGAATAGATATGACAGCTCCCCCAAAAGTGGCGATGATTGTTTTAGGGCTGCTAAAATTAAGAATGCCTCCCTTTTCTGGGCTAAAGTCGTTCTGATTCTTTTAAGTACACCAGGATGGGAACTTCAATATTTAGATATGTACAATGTTAGGTTCTCAAACAAAGGCAACATTCTCGGGTATTCTCAGTTGATCTGGACTCCAGAGCTGGTGTAAATTATGGCAGTGGACACAAAGGGTTTCGCCTCCAGCCAGCGGCCACACCACTGTGAGTAACAATGGGGAATCTGTCCCACAAGCTGGGGACATGTCCTGGTCTTTTAAAATAACCTTTCCCTGGGGCAGAGATTACTGCCCACAATGAAATCTATTAATAATCTCCTCTGTGTTTTGATCCTCTAAGGCTCATGACAAATTTCCATTAGATCTTTCTAATCCATTTGAGAAAAAGGGATGAGTCTCTGTGGGCGAATTAAGGAGACAAACTTTCCAAACAAAAGAACTTCAAAGAATGAATTCGTATATATTATTTGTCTCTAGTGAACACGCACGGACTGCTACAGAAATAGATGCATTGACTTTGGCCTGCCTTGATCAAGAAAACATAATCTTAGATGACTCTGATCCTGTAAACATGATGGGAACAAATAGTGCCATATGCTCAGATTAGGATGGCAAGGGCCCTTTGGGAATTTTCCTGAGAATCCCATTACAGACTTCAAATCACAAAGACAATTTATGAATTGTTTATAACATTTCTACAAAGATGAAACTCACGAGAAATGACGTTTACCTGCTGTGGATGACCACTTTGAGGAGACAAGGGGATTTCTCACGGCCTCGGCACCTCACCTGCACCCATCCCCAACATTTATGCTCATTCCTGCTGGTCTGTTTGATCTCTGAGCATTTCCCCAGGCCCCTGGTGCTGAGACTTAGAGATGTGAACACAATATGCAGAAATGTTTTTCCTGCAAGATCTACAAGTCTTACTTTAAAATTAGTAATGCAATATCCAACATCACTAGCTGTTTCCACAACTTCCTAGCCACACGTCCTCCTTCCCAAGGGACAGAATTAAATAAATGGCTCAGTCTTTGAATGATCGCTCATTTAGACATTTCAAGAGAAACTAATCAAAACTAAAACTCATTCTCTCTCCTACCATGAACGTGACTTCTACCCTGTCCATCCTCTGTCCATCATGTACCCATCACACCAAACACATTAAATTTGTCACCAAATTCTGTAGTTTGTTCCTCCAGAGCTTCTCTTATTGTGATTTATTTCCTTGACTCTAGTAGATCCAGTCTTGGTCTACATTCCTTCTTTCTGGCTTGGCTTGTTATAATCACCTTCAATCTTCTCTCCAGGTGAAAACTAGAAGGCTTTCATAATTGATCAGGTAATGCCATTCGTAGCAATGGTTTCTATGAGACACCCAAGATCCTCAATTTCTTAATTGATCGTGTAATGCCATTCATTGCAGTGGTTTTTATTTTTATTTATTTTTTTAAAGATTTATTTTTTATTTATATATACAAGTTGGGGTACAGGCCAGAGGCGTGGGGCGGCGAGAGGGTTCACCAGAGACAGAGCGGGTAGCAGAACAGGCAGAGCAGAAACACACTGCTGAGGGGAGCAGCGGGCAAGGCAGGAGAGGTCTGCCCCACTATGTGGGATTCTCCCCGGCCGGGCGTCGAACTCGCGTCGCCGCTGCCGACAGCTCCACAGCGCAGCGCTTAACCGCTGCGCCACCGGGGAGGCCCTGCAGTGGTTTTTAGAAGAGACCCAAGATCCTCAATTTCTTTTCTTTATGCCCCATTTCCACCCTTTCAACAAATTTAAAAGATACCAAGAACACGGCCATCTCCTTCCACCTTCACTGCTTCTGCTTACACTCATGGTTGGATCATTGCTGTCATCTCCTGTCTGGCTTCCTAGCATCTGTCCTTGGCCCTCTACACTGTTCTCATCACAGTAGTGACACATCTACAAACAAAAATCGGATCATCTCACTCCCCTACTTAAAACTCTCCAATTGTTTTCCTTCTTACTCAGAATAAAAGCCAAGAATCCCTAAGATGGGTTCACTATCAGTCCTCCTTCTCTTTGCCGATGGTCACCTTATTAACACCTACCACTCTCTCCCATCCCATTTCACTCCAGCCCGAACAGCCTCCCTTCCATCTCTCAGAAGCAATCTCCATGTTCAAGTCCCTTCCATGTGCTTTTCCCACTCTCTGGAGCATTCTTTCCCCAGTTGACTCCCTTCTCTTTCTTCTGAGTAAGGATCAAATGTCACCTTTCCAGCAAGGTCTTGTCCAACATAACCACTGTTAAAATAGTAACCACTGTAACTATCTTACTCCTCTCCTCTACCTTGTTACTATTTGGAATTTATTATCATCTAATGTCTCCTATATTTCACTTGCTTGTTGCTTTTCTCATCCATGGAATGTAAACTCACAAAGGCATTTTAAAAATTATCTTGTAAAACTCTGCCTGGTACTCAATACCTATTTGTTAAATGAATGAGTGAACAAAACATAGAAGGACATTTAGAAAAACAAAAACATAAAACCTTAGAAGATCAGCTCCTAACATACCCCATCTCAAGCTCATGCTCTATCATTCCCTTTCCTCCAAATAGTCATGATTCTTTTGATCACGTCATTCTGTTTTCTCTGTAATGTGCTCAATGGACAAACTCCTATTCATCCTTCAAAATCCAACAAATAGGTCTTCCCTTGCTGTTTGTTTTTCCCTGTCTTTCATTGAGCCAGATTTACTTGCTCCCTAATCTCCTTCATCAGGGTTCAAACCTCTATTGTATTATTATCTCATGCTATGATAGTTGTTTCACTGTCTTTCTAGGTGTCTTCACTTTTGACATTGCTGTCAATGTGACAAGGAAGTCATAAGTAGGTTGTGTTGTAGTAAATATTTGCTGAAGTCTCCTTTACACTGAGTAAGGGGCAGAAAGGGATTTTGGGGGTTGTTTCTCATGCTCTGAATGTACCTTACCAAACCGAACACAGTACAAGGCACATATGTAATAGACTTAAGAAATGCAGAACAATCCGATTCTTTATCTCAAATGTACTTAGCTGTAAAGAATGACCTGGAAACTTGTCAAAAGTGCAGATTTCTGATCCACCAAATAAGAATCTCCAGAGAAGAATCTGGAAAACCTGTATCATTAATAAATACCACAAGGGAATCTTATGACCAAGCAAGTTTGCAGGAACTCTAGAAAAACACTGCAAATGTAGGAGCTGATGTAGAAGCTGAAAACATAGTTGAACTTTTTTCTATTGAATCACATCTTTGCTATAGACATTTTAATGTATAAATATGGGTGAAAATTTTTCCAAGCAGCATTCAATCTTGATTCCTTCCTTAAAAATTCTAGACTACTGCTCTGAGCTGGTTGGAACTTAGGCACAGAGGAGCAAAAAACCAGGGGTTTCATTAATGTTTTGTCACAGATTCATGAGTTAACTTTCAAAGACTTGTCTTCTGTTGGCCTCAGTTCACCCATCTGTAAAATGAATAGGATGCCACCTCCTCACAAGGGTATTGGAAGGTTTAATTATATTTTGAAATTCTTTGCATCTGTCAAAGAGTAAAGACGTGCAAGGTCTAATTATGAGCAATGAGTTGGTATTCCTGGGTTATCCTGCTGTTAATGTCATGTCTGCATTTAAATAGACTAGAGAGTCCCTTGATTTTCATTTCAAATAGCTCTTTTCTCTTCTTGCTTCCACTTGCACAAGGGGTGGGGGCAGAGAGGAATACCACTGTCTCTCTTAGGCCAAGGTACCTTGGCTGTGGCATTTCTTGGTCTGTAGTTCCCAGAATTCCTTCTAGGTGAGCAACAGTACCAGCCCTCAGTCAAGCTGGGCTCAAATTTGAACAAGTTCTTTCAGTCTCCTTTGCAAAATGAAACACTATTTACATCAAAGGCTTTGAGAAAGGGTAAGAAAATAGGAACAAAATCAATGGCAATTACTTTAAAAGAGAAAAAAGAATGTTTAGACCAATGGTTGAGTCCTGAGATGAAGTGTTTCACTACCAAGCAAAGAACCCAATGCTGTATAAATTTTAGGTTCCCAGGGGGGATGAGATTTATGGTAGAAGAAATTGGGTGAGTCTTTAAAGTCAAAAGACCCTGAAGTGTCTCTTCCCATATCAAGTGTTGCTGATGGGTGGGGTTTTCTGGAACCCTTGCTTAGGTAAGCAGTGTGTGACCTAGTGGTCAGGAATGTGGAGCTCCACCTCTGCTTTTTGGTACCATAAAAGTGAGGTGCTTGATTGCATTGGAAGTTGTATCAGTAACTAAATAGCCAGGTTGGAGCTTAACAATATTATAATACTCATTATTTACAAAATTACTAAGCATAAGTGGTCTTTCTTCTCTCTCTTCACCTTCCTTCTAGGTATCCCTTCCAATTCCCATTCCATCCCTTATATATTGCCCTTGTCTCTGCCCCTCAAGATTTAAAAGTATCAGAATAGAACTCCATGTTCAGTAGTCAAAAGTATAACTTTTATTATACTTGTCAAAAGTCTCTCTTCTAGATGTTCAGGGTCTAGACAATTAATCTGATAAATTTTCCAAACAAATGGCCTAATAACTGAGACTTCTATCACTTTCTTTAGATTATGTTCTCCCTCTATGTGACTCTCCTTGCCCTCAAAGTTTGCTGCTTGATGGAAAGGTATTCACCATGACAGGAAGGGGAATATTTAGGGGTTGAACATCTTTTGGCAGCCCTCAATGCCAGTCCCAGGAATTGCACATCTCCCCTTTGCTGCGAATGAGATGCCAAGTTTAAAAAATGATTAAGACTTGTGAGGTAGGCTAGGAAGGAAACTCTCCCAGACAAAGGAATAACCTTTCAGAGGCATCATGGAGAGCATGAGGGGCATTATAACATTTTATGCAAAGCTACTGGTATTTCAATTCTCAGTTGCTTGTTAAAATACAAGCATTTTTTACAAATTCTCAAATTTGGTATATTGAATGTCTGGTCCCCACTTCTACTTCCAATCCTTTACACTAGAACGATTGTCTGAGGAGAGGTGGAGAATTGGTGGTACTTCCTCCAGGGAGGAACAAAAATAATTTTTAAATCGTGGCAAAGGATAAAAATTGTTATCCAGATGAAACACAGACAGACTTTGACACACAAGATGCTGGCTAAGTATCCCACCCAACCTCTTGTTAGATAAAGGCACCACCAAGCCTGGAGAACCGTTCTCTTACCTTCATCGTGTTTGCCAGGCGAGAGATTGGGAAGAACCACGTCCAGGTCTCAGCTTCCAACCACCAACCCAAATGCCTCCCCGCTGCCTTGGTGATTCTGACGCTAGAAAGCTACTTTTCAAGATGGGCAGTGCTGCCGTGATTGACAGGAAGGTGAATGACTGTAGGTGTTCAGTCCTATTTTGCAGATGGAGGTATGGAGTACCTTGATGAGTAGCTCTGCTGGGATGAAACCAGAAACAACAGCGAAAGTAGTTGGTCTCCCCAACCTATTGATGCATTAGGCCAAGCTGCTAAAGAAAAACACCTAGAACAAAGTGAGGTTCAAGTTCTCGTTCGTTCAGACATTAACCAGCAGTAACTGGTGACTCACTAGACTCCAAGCATTGGGTTGCTTTCTGGATGTAAATTGTTGTGA
This sequence comes from Scalopus aquaticus, assembly GCA_004024925.1. Lineage (NCBI taxonomy): Eukaryota > Metazoa > Chordata > Mammalia > Eulipotyphla > Talpidae > Scalopus > Scalopus aquaticus. The sequence goes on along the minus strand of PVIJ01009578.1, from coordinate 42,576 downwards.
TGATGATGATGATGATGATTATGCTTATTGAGCTTTTACTCCGTGGTACACATACACTGACTCATTAAAATGCCAGTGTAAAGTTTTTAATCTGTTATACAAGTGAGGAAACTGAGGTCCATGGTCCCTCCCAAAGCAAGAGTGACAGAACGAGGATTGAGACCCTGGCCCAGGTGACCCACTTGGCTAAGATTGTAAGACCACTGCAGAATGTGTGGTTCTTGTAAGCCCTTTGACTTAATTTCTTTAGAAGCTGTGATGTATACAAGTTAAACACGTTCATCTATTAATCTGGATTTACCTGATTTTAAGTTTACCACATTAAACATTTGTTTCACGTAACCTTTGACTTCAAACCTGAAGAATGTTCAAGCTACAATGTGACATCATCATTAATACAGTGAACAGGCTTTTACACCTCGCTTTCATTATATACTGAAAATACCCAAGCCCAAAGAGAAGGAAGACAAACCAGAATATCACAGATATTTGCTTCCTGGTTGCATATAGAGAATGTTCAAGTTGGGAAATTTACGCAAAGCAGTGAGAAACAAGGCAGAAATGGCTATGACCAGAAGGTGCTGGCTAGTTGTCCTTGTCATGTCTAGTATGTTGTGAAGGTGACCGCCATCTTGTGACCTTTTTTCATGGAAAGAATTTACTAAACTCTTATTTACTATAGGACAAACCCCTGTGAAAACACCCATTCAACTTCTTTTGAGAGTTCCCATAGGAAAATAGATTTCCTTTTACCAAAGAAATTGCTTTCGAGTTGTCTTTACTGGAATTCCTGTGTTCTGTTTAAGTGATAGATACTGAGATAGGTTGGTGGACTAAGAAATTAATTTCCTTTATGTTTCATGGCCTGCACATGGCTCCCACTGTTGATTGTTACTCATATATCACTCTCTCCAATTATGAGCCCTGCTTGAGAAAAACTGGCTGGAGGAAACATAAAAGTAGATCAATCATAATATTTACACCTCCTGGGAAGGAACCCATTCTATTTTCCTGGCCCACAAATACAGTATTAAATTAACTTTCCTTTAATTTATCAAATGCAAGGCATTTATTTATTCAAGAATTCAACAGATATTTGAGTGCCTACTATAGATCAGACATTGTTGTTGTGGCTAGAGACACGAGCTGCAGAATGAGACAGTCCCTGTCTTCAGGGAACTTACATTCTAATGACACACACAGACACACATGCACACACACACGCTAAGTTTCATTTAAATGTGAATAGATTATAACCAGATGTTAAGACCTGAGGAGTTAGATTTGTTATTTCATGCATTATTTGTTAATTTCCATAACCTTAAAAGTTTTAAGTAAAATTATTTTAGTGAAATGGAATATATTTATATAAATGCACAAATTGTGTCTATAGCTCATTAAATTTTCAAAAAAACACATTATTGAAACCATCACCTAAATCAGAAACTGAAACATTACTACTCTCCCAGAAAGTCCCCCTTTTTTCCCCTCTGGGAACAAACTCCTTTTCGTAAAGATCATTACCAGCCCAACTTCTAACACTATTAATTAGGTGGATGGCTTTCAGACTGCATATGAATTGAATCCTACAATAAGTATGACTTTTCTGTATTGGTTTCCTTCCTTTCTTTTATTAAGATTTCTTCCCTATTGTATATAACATAGTTTGTACATTTTTTGTTGTTGTTGTTGCTGTGTAGAATTTTATTGTAGGCCTGTGTCATAATTTAGCATAATTCATTCATTCTACTGTTGGCAGTTGAGTTGTTTCTCGTTAGAAGTTATCAGCAATAATGCTGTCAGAAACGCTCTTACAGTCATTTCAGGCCATATATTTATTTTAAAAAAACCTAGATACTGCTGAACACTTTATCCAAATGGTTGCTTCATGCATACACCACCCTCGATGTATCTGAGTTCTAATTGTTCTATGTCCTCCCCAACACCTGTGTTTTGTGTCTTTTAATTTTTAGCCATCCTGGCTGGGTATTTTTTTTTTTAAAGATTTTATTTTATTTGTACATACAAGCTGGGGTACAGGCCAGAGGCGTGGGGCGGCGAGAGGGTTCACCAGAGACAGAGTGGGGAGCAGAACAGGCAGATCAGAAGTACACTGCTGAGGGGAGCAGCGGGCGAGGCAGGAGAGGTCTGCCGCACCATGTGGGATTCTCCCCGGCTGGGCGTCGAACTCGCGTCGCCGCTGCCGACAGCTCCACAGCGCAGAACTCAACCACTGCGCCACCGGGGAGGCCCCTGGCTGGGTATTAATGGTTTTTAATATAACCTGATTAACATTCTTTTATGACTAATTCTGTTGCTCATCCTATACTGGTCATTTAAATGTTAGCTTTTGTAAAGTGTTTCTTCAAGATCTTTGGCCAATTTTCTATTGCGTTGTTTGACATTTTACAGCCGAGTTCTAGGAATTCTTTGTATATTCTAGTAATGTAATGTTGCAACTGTTTTTTCTTACTCTCTACCTAGTATTTTCCTCTTTAATATTTCTTGATCAACAGAAATTCTTCATTTTGAAGTAGCAATAATTTTTGGTGGGTCTTTTTTATGGTTAGTGCATTTCAGTCCAACTAAAAGTCCTTTTTCATTTTGTTTTTGCCTTACCACAGTCCTAAAGATAACTTTTCCATTTTACTCTAGAATATTTATGTGGAAACTCCCATATTTATAATTTAGGTAGAATTTGTATATATAGCTGAAACGAACTAATTTGTGTATATAACTTTGGTATGGCTCAGAATTAATTTTTCCCCGCATGGATAGTTTGTGTTGATGATTTTTGAGGAAAGTTAAATAGAAAACTAAAAGAGGTAGCTGAAAATACTACCACTTTTTAATAAGGAAATAGCAAGCATATATGTAACACTTACCATATGGAAATACTGCCCTGCACATTTTACATATCACTCTTGTATTTAAAGATTATTATTATTAGTATTCCCATTGTACAGATTAAGAAGCTGAAGCTCAGAGAAGTCAAGCAATTTGCTGAAGTCACACAGCTAATAATCAGCAAAGCCAGAATTTTGAAATCGTGCCTTGACTTTAGAACCAGCTCCCCTTCTGCTACCCTCTCAATAAACCTTTTTATTTTGTATAGTTAGTGACAGAAGGTGGGTCATATTGTCTAAATTTGGGGATCCTATTCACACAGTTCACATTTCTGACTTTAGAGAAATCAAACAGTAAAGGAGAAATGTGGAGTTGCAGGATTAAGCTGGCTTTTCTTCCTACCATCCTCTCATTTGGCACTGACTTCAGTGCCTCTTGCTAAATTTCAGGTAAACAGAACTACTCTGGAAGCAATTTCTCTCATTTTAAAAAGTGTGTCTCTGTCTTAGTTTTCAGTACACTGGACGTGCTAAAAACAAAATGTTTCTGTCCGCTCTCCCATCATACACCTCTCCCTCGGCAGCTGCTGCATTTTAACCAAGAGCTTCAAGCACCGTGTCCAGCTCAACTTTCATTCTTTCTGTGGCTCAAAGCCAGCCCTTTAAAATCAATTTCCCTTGCCCTTGACTCCAGTGGTTGCATTTCTGTAATTTCTTCTTATTTTTTCTTTTATTTAAGTCCTGGCTTCTATCCAAAATGGGAGGAGAAATGGGCCTAAACCTTTGAATACCAAAACCACCATAGCAGAAAGGTTATTCCAGCCCCGCCTTTGACTTGGGGCGCAAAGGTGGTCGAGAGTTCCCCAGGGCTGCTGGGGTGCTGGTGGCAGCTTTTGTAACCTACCTCCATTGCAACTTTGCACCCCTTCACCATGAAGCCAAGAGAACAGCCAAGGAGCATTGTTTGTGTTGGCTGGGGACTTCCAGAGCAAATGCATCCTGGGATAGAGTCGACAATCAGAGCTGGTGAGGAAAGTGCAATTGGTCCTTCACAGGCAATTAATGAGCCTGCCTCATATGAAAGCAATGCAAATGTCTGGGGCCAGCATAACAGAGTGCATAGCTCTGATTAGCTTCCAAAGCCAGTGGCCCATATGACTAAATGCTTTATAAACAGAACTTCAGATGTGGAAAGCAGAAGCACAAAGCATAAATCATGACTGACTGAGTTGGACTGAATTGAAAGTCATTTGAGGGGGTGCTGAGGGAGTTGCCTCAGCTGCGCACCTGGGGACACAACCACTAATACTAACTTTGAAGCATAAACTTCAAAACGCAGTTGTGTTTCTGTGCGAGCCCCCTAGATGAAGTGGGGGAGGGGGTGGAGGTTACCACTGCAAAGGTTCAGGAAATATCTGTATACTAAGAAGGAAAGGCAAAACCCTAAATAAAATCTCCATTGAAAAAATCCAGAAATTATAAACTCAAAACTTTTTATTACTATTTTTAATAAATTTATTGTGTGTCACCCCGTAGGTTTCCCACCACCAATTCACCCATGAACCATCAACATAGTCCCTTGTGTTCTTTCTCCTCTATTTTGGTCTCTCTTCCTCCCCCTTCCTTGTAGAATGTCTCTTATTTGTGGTTGACTGCTAGTTTTTGCTTTTGTTATGTTTTATGTGCTATTTTCTCTTTCTGATTTCTCGTCTGGCTCTCTTACAGTCCTCCTATAAGTGATACCATTCAATATTTTTCTTTTTCCTTCTGGTTTATTTCACTGAGCATGATCCCTTCTAGCCCATCCATGTTGTTGAGAATTGCATGTTTATCATTTTTGATTGCTGAATAGTACTCCATTGTGTACATATACCACATTTTCTTGATCCAGTCATCAGTTTTTGGGCATTTGGGTTGTTTCTGTTTTAGCTATTGTAAATAGTGCTGCAATAAACATATGTGTGCATGTGACCTTTTAGATTACTGTTTTTGTGTCCTTTGGGTATATTCCTAGAACTGGAATTGCTGGGTCGTATGGAAGCTCCATTTTTGATTGTTTGAGAAACCATCATGCATTTTTCCATAGAGGTTGGACCAGTTTGCAGTCCCACCAAAAGTGTAGGAGTGTTCCTTTTTCTCCACATCCTCGCCAACATTTGTTGTTTTCTGTTTTTTTAATGTGTGCCATTCTTGTTGGTGTAAGGTGGTATCTCACTGTAGTTTTTATTTGCATTTCCCTGATTATGAGGGATGTTGAACATTTTTTCAAATGTCTGTTTGCCATTTGCACTTCTTTGGAGAAGTGTCTTTTAAGTTCTTCTGCCCATTTTTGGACAGGATTTTTTGCTTTGTTTTTATTGAGTCATGTGAGTTCTTTGTAGATTTTTGTGATCAGACCCTTGCCTGTTGTATGAAGTGCAAATATTTTCTGCCAGTCAGTGGGTTGCCTATTTATTTTGGTGAATGTCTCTTTTGCTGTACAGAAGCTTTTTAGTTTGATGTAATCCCAGCTGTTTATCTTTTCCTTCACTATCTTTGTTTTGGGGGATGTGTCTTTAAAAATGTTACTAAGATATATGTCATGTAGTGTTTTGCCTATGTTTTCTTCTATATATTTTATGGTTTGGGGTCTTATGTCCAAGTCTCTTATCCATTTTGAATTGGTTTTTGCAATGGAACAAGGACAGTTTGTTCAACAAATGGTCCCTAAGTAGTAACAATGAAGGTGGAGTCTTCCTGCCACTACTTATGTGGAGCTCTTCTTCCAAACGATAGGCCACATTTCTAAAATGGCATCTTCCTGCTTCTGCAGACATACAACAGCCAGACTGTAGACCAGGTTCCATCTCACTAGGACGAAGCAGGACACAACTGGAGATGCTCACATAGCAGCCGTGGTGCCTCAGCATAGCACCAGGCCAACAACACTGAAAACAGCAACTGCAGTGGCCAGATGGCCCCACAGACTGCACTCACGCATTTTAGGAAGGCGCCCACTTCGGGCCTCTGCCTTCTTCCTTAGGTTGTAGTAAAAACAAAACTGGGAGCAGTTTCCATTGCTCCGCTACTTGCAAAGCCTCCAGAGTCGCTGGCCCCAAAGTCACTGAAGATTCCAAAAACGCTCAATCCAAAACTCTACATCCTAGTGGCTGCTTCTTCTCCTACATCATGGAGACTCCTTTTTCTTTTCCTACATCATGGAGACTGACTATTTCTTTTCCTACATCATGGTGACTCACTTTCTCTTTTCTTACATCATGGCAACTGAATCCTTCTCCTTCAGTCCCTTTTATTTCTCATCAGAGTCTCCACCCCAAACTGCAAACTTAGCATTTTTCCCTGGGGCTATTCATTCTCATCAGCAACCCCCTCCAGAGGGCACCACCTTTACCAGATTTTGGACTCAGCGGGGTTACAGGTTCTCCTTGCCTCTGGTCTCTACCCTCCAACATTCAGTAGCTGTCTCTGCCTTCCTCTCCAAGAGCCATCCTCAGATAAAGAGGTCCCCAAATTATTTAGCAGACAGAATGAGGTTAAATTAGTTGGTTTTGGGTAAATTTGTTCTTTGAAGAGCAGAAATTCTGTGGTAAAAAAAATGATATACCCATAAGCATTGACAGGTCATTGTTGAGATGACTTGACTTAGATTTGAAAAAGGCTTCCACAAGCAAATATATTCTGCCCAACACACAGACTCACACGCATGCTCATACACACACACCTCCCCGCAGGGTATTTTAACCTAAGTGCATCACCCTGATATGCCTTCTATCTCAGGCACTGTGTTAGGCACCAGTCAGGCTTTGGCAGGTGGTCTAGAGCAGTGAAATTAACAGCAAGAATAAGCTGAGTCAGCACAATAGAAAGGAATCCTGCCAAAGGGTTCCGGAAAGACTTTCCAGGGGGTGACAGTTAAACTGTGCCTTAAAGAATGAGTCTGATTAACCACCTTGAAGCACTGCATCTTGCTAGCTGGAAGGAATTCCCAGGTTTACTTGGTAAGCCCTCTGTTGTCACGTTCAAGTCCCAAGTTAAAGGCATGCAAGACAGGTGAGGTTTACTGGGAGGATGAAATTGAGAGTTCAAGGCGGCAGCCTGGTGCCTTTCTGGGGGTGAGTAGAGAGAGCAAGTGAGCTTGTAGGTGAGAGAGACTTCCCCCTAACCCATGTACAGCAGAGAATGAGGAGGGAAGTGTTCCAAAAGTTACTTCACGTATTTTCGAAGGCAGAGCGCTACGGAAACTTTTTCTCTACCTTATAAAGCTTCAATGCATCCTAAAAAATTGAATTCAAGTCATTCTGTATAGAATTCATTACACTTCAATTTTATGAACCATACCACTCTATTTAAAACTGTTGTTGAAATTTACAGAAATAAAATTAACCACTTTAAGGTGAGCACTTCCAAGGCATTTATTACATTCACAGTATGGTGAAACTACCACCTCTCTCTAGTTATAAAATATTTTCTGCACCCAAAAGAAAACTTCAAACCCATTAAATAGCAGCAACCTCCCCCCACCCTGCCACAAGCCCCAGGCAACCACCAAGCTTTATGTCTTTATAGATTCATCAATTCTGAATACTTCATGTATATGAAATCATAATATAGGTAACCCTTTGTGCTTGATTATTTAGAATAATATATGTCTGGTTTCAGCATGCATTTGTACTTCATTTCCTATTTATGCCTGAATAGTATTCCACTGCATAATGGATATACCAGAATATGTTTATTCATTCATCCACTAAAGAATGCTTGGGTTGTTTTCAGCTTTTGGTGAACAGTGCCACTATGAACATGCATGTATGTGTGTTTTTTAATTACCTGTTTTCAGTTCTTTTGGGCATATACCTGGGAGTAAAATTGCTGGGTCATCATGGTTCTATGGTTAGCTTGTCGAGCAGCCACCATGCAGCTTTAGCAGCTGCACCATATGACATTCTCAGCAGGACAGGAAAGGTCACAATTTCTCCACATCTTCACCAATACTCATTATGCTCTGATTTCTGTTTTTATAACCATCTTAGTGAATCGACAGTGGTATCTTATTATGGTTTTGATTTGCATTTTTTTTTACATACTTATTGGCCACTTGGATAACTTCTTTGGAGAAATGTCTATTAAGGTCCTTTGCCCATTTTAAAAAAGTGGGTTATTTATCTTTTTATTGTTATATTGTAAAGGTTCTTTGTATGTTCTGTATGCCAGACCCTCATTAAATTCATAATTTCAAATATTTTCTCCCCTGTGTAGGTTATCCTTTTTCGTTTCTTGTAGTGTTCTTTAATGCACAAACGTTTTTAATTTTGATGGAGTCTAACGTATCTGGGTTTTTTTTGTTTTGTTTCTTGTGCTTTTGGTCTCATAACTAAGAATCCATTGCTAAATTCAAGGTCATGAGGATTTACCCCATATTTTCTTCCACAAATTTTAAAATCTGAACTCCCCTATTTAAGCTGTTGATCCATTTTGAGTTAAGTTTTGTATATAAGGTCAAGTAAGTATGCAACTTCTTTTCCATATGGACACTTAGTTATCCCAGGACTACTTGTCAATGTTTCCACTTATTTCTCTATTGAATGTTTTTGCCACTCATTGAAAATCAAGTGCCTGTGGATGAGTGGGTTCTTTTCAGCTCTCTCCATCCACAGAGCCCTCTGTTTTTATATAGTTTTCATGATGAAGACTCAGCCTCAAGTTCCAGAGCTCCCATTTGTTCATTTCTCTCGGTTATTGGGCCTTTGAGAGATTTTCATGTAATCGCCATTTATTTTTCCTTTCTCATTTACAAAAGCATTTCTTGGTCTTTTTTTAGCTGCTGCTACCCAGTAGCTCCTGAAGATGGAAGAAAATTCTTTGAGTAGTTTTTAAATAATAAATTTGGCCATTGTAATGATATAGCACTTACAGTACAAAGTCCAGGATGAATGGGGTAACTCACTCATGCTTCCATTTGTTCTCTTGAAAACAGCCATTTCTTGGAACTTACTCCACTTCAAAATTCCTCTTCTGGCAAGGTTTTTATTCTTATGAAATGTCACTTCTGTAGCTTTCCTTTAGAATGGACTCCACGGTGACATCTTGCGTCTTGCTCCACATTTGTACTCTTTCCACCTAAGCTCTTTGACTGATTATTTACCTGTTGAAATATTTACAATGACTCTTTGAGGCCACAGCTGCTCCTGGCAAAATTATCTCTTAACCCCAACAGGCCAGTGTCTGAACTTTGGCAATTGAAAAGGTCAGGTAGGGACCGGTACTGACAATTTTTAATTTTGTAACCCCCGTGGAAAGCTGAAGGGGGGCCAGGCTTGAACAAATTAGTGTGAGTTGGCCACAGAACTCCCTGAAGACTGCCAGGGTAGGAAAGAAGAGGCAATTTAACTCCAATAAACAAAGAGGGGCTGTGGGTGTTCTTCTGACAGCTAAGGCTGTGTCATCTTGTGGACAGAAGGAAGTCTGTTACTCAGCCCTAAATCTCCAGCAGGCCTTGTCCAGTTAAGAGCTCACAACTGAGGTTCACTCAGTTTATTCTGATCCAAAGAAGATTATTTGTTGATTTATGATGCCTCAGTAATAGAGATGTTGGAATGCCCAAGAGACCCTGTTTTCTCTCAGCTGTTCGAAAACTTAGTTAAAAACCTTGAATATCTTAGCCACAAAGAAATCTTTATTGGGATTTTGTTTTTACACTGAAGTTTCTTCTTTGTCCTGGTATGAAGATGGAAACTGGTCTGTGTCATGCGGTAAAGTGCTGGTACAGCAATTAGTCACCGGAGTTCCTGAACCCTTAGTGAGGCAGAGGATATCAAGGAGTGAGGATGAGATCTTTTTCAAAGCAGATATTATCTGTTGGCCTTGGGGAGAAGTCTGATTCTTCTATACATCCTGCATTTACTCTCTCAGAAATCACAGGAAAAAGTTATAGAAAAGGAATTTTATCAAATGTCACAAAGGAAGTCGAGAACAACCAAACTATCACTTACTATCCTTAACGTACCTAGATGCAGGTTATAAAATACAGAATTGGAGAATGCCTTATAGCACTTCTCCACTTCCTTTATATTTTCCTACCTCTGTAAAATCAGGCTTCCCCTGTAGACCCTTATGCTGTAATGAAGCTGCTATTTCGAGCCTTCCGTACTGGTTTGACCACCTCTTGATTCATCTCAAGCTTCCTCCTGCATTTTCCTCTACCTCTCCCTTCCTGAATACTTGTCTCCCTTTGCCTTCTAAAACATCAATCTCTTCTTGGATTACTTTTTCTGAGCCTTTCACTGATTTCTTGCCTTTGACCCTGAAGTCAAAAGTTCTGAGCTTCATTTGCTGAGCTGCAGAAAAGTTTTGAGCTTCTTTTTCTCATCTTCTCACACCAGGGACTCTTTTTGGTCATACTTGAGTTGTGCACATAACTCAGCTATTGCAGACAGCGCTGCCCAAAGACAAGGGTGCATATATCCTTTGAATATTTGCTGTCACATCTTTTGGGTAGATACCTAGGAGTGGCATTGCTAGACCATATGGCAGATCTAAGTTCAATATTTTGAGGAAAGTCCATACTGGTTTCCATAGTGGCTGGGGGAGCCTACATTCCCGGCAGGAGCGTCCAAGTTCCTTTCTCTCCACACCCTCAGGAACACTTGTTGCTTCTGATCCTGTTGATTTGGGCCCTTCTCATGGGTGTGAGGTGGTAGCATTAAGGCGACCAGAGAGGAAAGGTGGAGGAGCTAGGGAGCAAGGGAGGGAGGGTGAGTGGGGTATGGTAACAAAAATCTGAAGTGGTCTAAATCTCTACCCGGAAAACACACACAGAGTTGTAAACCAACATTAACTCAATTTAAAAAATACCTTTTTAAAAAGTAGAAATGAATAAAACAGTTGAATATTTAAAAAAATAACCTTCTAGCTTCCTCCACTCTTATGGCCCAGCGTCCCCCCACACCCACCTCCACCATTCCAACAGCAGGAACAGAAGGAAAAGGGAATGAAGTGACTCACGCCTCACACACAAGGTTTCTGAAATCCAGGAGACGCAGTGGGAAAGGCCAGTCGAGAATGGTGACAGGCAGGACTCCAAGAGATGGGGGGAATAACAGAAAGCAGGTTTTGGGTGCAAGGTGGAGAGAGAGGTAGGCAGTCTCTGGAGTCTGGACCCCATAGTTCTCTGTGAGGCAGAGGCACCAGGGTGTGGTGGGCATGGAGGCCCTGGGTAGCCAGGTAGAGCCAGGAAAGCTGGAGGACCTCACTGCCAGCCTCCCACTTGTTCCTCACTGCACAGTGGCATTCTACTACTGAGGAAGGAGGCAGCGCTCCACCATTTCCGGACAGCGTGTGCGTATGGTACAGAGGACGGACATGGATAGCACCTCACCCATCCCCTGTAAATCACCTGCGGGCACTTGAGATCATTCAACTTGGAGACAAGGAGAACTAGAAAGAGCAGGTTGGAAGTTCACCTAACCAGCTAACCAGAAAACCGATTGCACTGACTGTTTCTAGAAACCCTCACCCCGAGCCCCCAAGAAACAAAGGTTGGTGCTTAAGTTACACACCCATCCATTTCCTCCTCACACTTCATCAAGCATGGCCTCCCCAGACGGGATTGATGGGTTTGTCTGCTGGCTCCTGCCGTCTTTCATGGGTCTCTCTGTTCTGCTCAACTAGGTCCTGTCTTCTCAACTAGATCCCCCGCTCGCAGAGCGCAAAGCTGTCGACACACTTCAGTATCCTTCAGAGCCTCACTCCCCGGCTCGCGCCTTGTGGCCACTCGATAAATATCATCAACTGGGCTCTCACGGAGGCTGTTGCAGCGTCCAAGGCAGCTAAGTGGCTTTTCCATGACTTGTCAGTGGCTAAGCCAGGGCAGGATGCAGCTTTCTCTTCCTGACAGAAAGCACACTGTGTTCAGTCTGAAACTCTTTTTTTCTTTTTCTTTTTGGCATTTATTATAAGGAGATCACAGAATGTGTGCCATGCTGTTTTTGTCGACCATATTATGGAGGAAAGTAGCCCTGCAGGGGCTACAGACACAAAAGACCTTCTGAATCAGAAAGACCTTCTGATTAGGACCTGGGGCAAATCCTTCTACCTCCACATTCCTCACCCAGAAAAAAAGGATGCTGGTACCCAGGCCCCGGTGATGCTTTGGGGTTCACCAAGACAGAGGGTGATCTAAGAACCACCCCCAATGTGTCATCTGGGTGACAGTTATATCACTGGGTCTATTATGTATTTTTTACCACATGAAAATTTATTCTAAAAAGAAATCACAGTAAATTACAAATTACAATTACCTCCTCGAACATCATAAAATCCAGAAAAAAATTGACGTGATATTACTTAAATTATACCTCTGATACAACTGTATAATAGCTTCTCCTGCATATTTTGTTCACATACTTCAAAACATTTTTTATGATGAGAAATAAACATAACACAAAATCTCCCAGTCAAAGAACAATAGTTTCTAACATTATCTAGGTTTCAGGTGCACAGCATTATAAATCAACACCTGGGTATACTACATTATGTTCACCCCTAAAATCCTAGTTTCTATCCTTCACCATATACTTGACCCCCTTTTCCTGACTTACCCACCCACCTTCCTCCTCCCTTCTGGTCATCATTATTTTGTCTTTTATAGTGTAAGAATTTATTTGTATTTGTTTTGTTCATTAGTTTTGTTTCTTTGTCTTCTACATGTGAGTGAAATTGTATACTGTATGTATTTCTTGGTCTGACTTATTTCACTTAGCATAACTAACCTTCCAAGACCCATGTTACAGATGAAAGGATTTCATAGGTTTGATGTTTTGTTTTTTTTTTTTAATGGATGGAGAATATTCCACGGTTTGTGTATAACTTAGCGGTAGGCATCACATACAAAATGTGCAATCATCACTACTACCTATTTTTACAAATTTTTCATCTCCCCAAACAGAAGCTCTACTCATTCATCAGAGACTCCCCATTCCCCCCTCCTCCAGCCCTGGAAAAACCTCTACTATAAATCCTATGGATTTACCTGTTCTAAGGACATCCCGTAAATGCGATCGATTAATACAGTCCTTTTGTGCCTGGATTATTCCATTGAGCATGCTCTCTCCAAGGCTCATTCCCGTCATAGCCTGAGTGGGCACTAACACTCCATGTGCAGACACCACCACACCTTGTGGATCCACTCACCTGTTGGTGGGCGTGGCTGTCTTTGCCTTTTCACATTATGAATAGTGCTGCAGTGGCCATGGCAATCAGATATCAGTTTTTGTCCCTAAGTCCTATTCTTTGGGGCATATATCTGAGGGTAGGATTACCCGGTCACATGGGAAGTCTGTCTTTAGCTTTTTGAGGGGCCAAAAGACTGTTTCCACAGCAGCTGCACCATCTCACCTCCCTGCTGGCCATGTACGCGCAACCGATTGTCTCCACATCCTCACCAAGCTCCTTATTCCCACCTTCTAGAGTATGGCTGACCTAGTAGGTCTGGTCTCTCTATCTTCTTTGAAAGTTTTCCTACCAGTAGGAGGGATTTTGAAGAAGAATCTCCCCTTTCCACATATCTTTACTTCCATTCCAATTCCCCTAATGATTCATTCATCTGGTTGAAACTTGGAGTACAAGGCTGAGAGCGGGAGCATCCTGGGTCTTTCACTTGTTTGGATGCAACACACGGTGGTGACAGCAGTTCGGACATCTAGAAGTACTTGCTAGGGGCTGACTGCAGGCGAGCAGGTCCTCCTTTTCTGGCTCTCCTTCTCATTCCGCTATGTCCCCGTCATTCTTCTGAGGCCCAGGCTTGCAGACATGTTCCTTCTAGCCACCTACTCTACTCCCCCATACCGTCAGTCACCAAGGGCCAGAAACCCTGCCTTTACCTACCCCTGCTCCTTGTTTCTGCTCCTGCTATCCCCAACCTAGTTGACATCCTGAACTAGCACTGAACCATCAATACTTCGATAGTGTCCACTAGTTTCTCTGCCTCCATTACCCCCAGTCAACTCCACCAACAATCACCATATTCATTTCCCTATATGGCTATGTTTCCCATATGCCCTAGTGCCGCTATTGCAGAGTGGATAAGGGCACCTCCTTATGGACCCAAGCCTAAATCGGTCCAAGCATATCTTCTAGATCAAACCTATCCTCCCCATCTTTCCAGCCTGAAGCTTCCTGTCTCAATGATGAGTCAGCACTTGTTAAGCATTTGCAAAACCACACACTCCTGTGATCACCCAAGCTCTGGTCCTTGAAGCCTTGGATTTGTCATATTTATTCACACCTGGAGAGCTGCTGTCTTACAGCATCCTGTGAATGACACCCTCTGAGCTATGCAGCATCAAGGTCAGAATATACTACCTTCTCTAATTTTTAAGCTCTGGTCCAATTTTTCCTTCTGCTAATCCCTTCTGCCCCATTTCAAACCCTTCCATCTTTTATTCCTCTGGTTCTCCTCCCCACTTCTCAGCCTGAGCCTAGTTTGATACTTGAAGCCCTTCCTCAGGGCTCCTGTTTCATCCTGACCCAAATGGATGCCTCTAACACTCTTGCTTCCTTTAGTGGGTCTATTTTTCTAGATTGTGAGCTCCTGTAAGGCAAGCATTAAGTGTTGTTCAGTACTGAATCCCCTGTGCTAGTGAATGGCAACTTTCTACAAATGTCTGATGAATGAATGGATGGGCTAGCCAGTCATCTACCAGTTCTTATTTAAGCGCTGTCTGAAAGTTTCCATTACCCCAAATCCATTCATTTTTTCCTTCCAAGTCGTGCTTATTAAGCATCTTCTCCATGTGTCAGATGCTGACTGCAGGCCTCTGAACTACAGCAGAGAGTAAGAAACAAACATCACTGATGTGATTGGGATGTGGGGAGAGTGTATAGAGAGGCAGAAAATACACAAGTAAATAAGTGAATAAGTGGAATATGTAGTACGCCTAACAGATCCTTGGTGAGAAAATGTGTGTGCTTGACAAGTTCAGGTATAACTTGGAGATAGAACATAAAGGTGGAGAGGGAGAAAATACTGAAGTGTGTGAGGTTCTAGGGTGGAAAGTTGGGTGTGTGAAACTAGACATTTGTAGAGGTTTGAACCTGTCACTCCTGGAACATATACAAAGATGTAGCCCTACTTTACCTCAACAAACATAATTTGGAAAATAAAGACTGAAAGAAAAATAGACTTCTTTCTTCTATCTGCAGAAGAACATGAGGTATAACTTTTTCATTAAGGGTAGTTGTGTGGGAGTGTAGGCTTCCACGAAATGTGACATCTATAGTCCTAGAAATATTCCTTGAACTTGAACTGTAAAATTAAAATATCTGATGTCAAACTAACCACTTTTAGACGCTCTTCCAGAAAAAGACTGTGAGCTTTTTAAAAGATGACACTGCTGTCCATCTCCCTTCCCTGATCCTTGGCTCAAGGTGTGGGACAAAGCAGACAGACAGGAAAAGATTAGAAGCAGTAGAACAATTTGTTATCAGGACTTCTCTTAAAAATACCTTGCCTCTGCATTTTTCTCTTAAACTTGAGATTTTTTATTTCTAATTTATTAGAATGCTTTTTTCATGAAAAAGGTAATACATTTTCTTTACACATAGAATGCCCAGAAAGTAGAGAAAATGTGTAACATATTTTCTCCTGCTCAAGCAACCTGAAAGTCTATTAGCAGCAATAACTCATGTTTCATTGGTTCTTTCTCCTCCTTCCCAATGCAAGATCTCAAATCCCTGAACAGTTATCATTCCTTCCTTTCCCTTGTTTCTAGACTGTGTAAGGATTCCAAGGGACCAGAGGACATAGACTCATGCTCACAATTTAGCTCAGCTCATTATTTTTGGTATTTGACCCATCCCCTTCCACAGTTCTGGTCACGCTCAAAGATATCACCTGCCCAGAAAGCTGAATGATGGGTTCCCACATTCTTCTTAACATGGCAGAGCCCCTCCCTAAGGAATTGGAACTCTGGAGTCCTCTAGTTGCAAGGATCTTGAGATGACATTGTACTGGGTTATTCAGATGGGCTCCGACAGGCCATTATCAGTTGTCTTTTTAAAGAGGAAGTGGAGGAAGATTTGACACACAGATCAGAGGTAATATGAAGATGGAGGAAGAGATTGGAGTGTTATCTGTCAGCCAAGGAATGTTGGCAGCCATCAGATGTTGGAAGAATGCAACCAGATCTCTTGGTTCCATGCAGAAATGTGGAGAGCACACCTCCACTTCCATCCCCAGACAGAGTTTTTCACTGGGATACTACTCCATTAGAGAATGACTTCTTGCCTTCTGATTGTGGCCCATCTGTTCCTTAGATGTCCAAAGGAAGTGTCACCAGAGGCCATTTGCTGCCCCTTTGGGGTCTGATCTCTGTTTCTTCCATGAGAATATTTATCTAAATTGGATTTCCTCTTGCAAACCCCATGCCATACCACACATCCACCCCACCCCACGGTGCTCAAATATCTTCAAATCCCAACAGTGGACACACTACAGATTAGAGTTTGGTACCAAGAAGGCAATTAAGATGACATCATTCAAAGATTATCAGTGTCGACATCTTAACGTTTGTCTTTCCTTATAGTGTTTTTCACATATTTATTATAAAGTTGGATCTACATGGTATATGAGCTTAACATCCTTTTTTCTTCTTAAAACCTCAGGTACCATAAGGTTGAATGTATCATGCTTTGGGTTGCAGAATATATCATTATTTATTGTCAATTTGGCCCTTTGCTACTATAATTATTAATATAGCAACTCTTCTATCATTCCTTTCTGATAATGGAACTTACTGATATCAATACATGCATCTGTTCTTGAAAAATAAGTTTCATTTCATGTATGTGTTCTTTTTGCTTTTGCTAGTTTCATTTGTTATACATTTTTCTAGTTTTGAGATATAATTGACATTCATCATGTATAAGCTTATGGCGTACAGTATAATGGTTTGACATACATATATGGTGAAATGATTACCACAATAAGTTTAGTTAGCATCCAATCATTTCATATAGATGTAATAAAGAGAGAAAGTGAAAGAAGAAAAAAAATTTCTCCTTGTGATGAGAACTCTCAGGATTTACTCTTTTAACAACTTACATATATCATAGAGCAGTGGTAGTTACAGGCACCAGACAGTACATTACATATCTAGTATTGATTTATCTTGTATCTGGAAGTTTGTATCTTTTGCCTACCCCCTCCCAATTCCCCTCTTCCAATCCCCTGCCTCTGGTAACCACAAATCTCTTTTTTATGTGCCCCCTACCCCACCCAACTCACATATAAGTGAGATCATACCGTATTTGTCTATTTGTCTTTCTCTGTCTGATTTATTTCACTTAGCATAATGCCCTATAATCTCCATCAATGTTATGATGACATTGATTTATAGCTGAATTACATATATGTGTATTATATTTATACATTTATAACATATACCAGAACCTCCATATCTTCTTACCTATCAATAGGCATTTAAGTCGTTTCCATGTCTTAGCTATTGTAAAAAATGCTGCAATGAGTTTGGACTGCAGATTATTTTTTTGAGTTAGTGTTTTTGTTTCCTTTGTTTTTTCCCCTCTATTCCAGAAGGGAAATTGCTGGATCATGAGATTCTATTTTTAATTTTTTGTTTTCCATGGTAGCTGACTATCTTACAATCCCAGCATTTGTTATTGCTTTACTTTTAGGGGGTGGGTAGTCTTTCTAACAAACTTGAGGGCATTGACATTTTCATTTCTATTTCATTTCATTTCTCTTTCCCTAATGACTAGTGATGTGGAAGATCTTTTCTGATATTTGTTGGCCTTTTGTATTTTTCCTTCAGAAAAATGTCTTTCTGGTCTTTCTCTAGGATATTTTGTTGTTGATTCACAAGAGTTCTTTACATAAGTAGTATTTATGGGTTTTCCATATCCATGGAATATTGGTGATGGTTCCAATACTTAAAAATATAGCAGTTGTTTGGGGGTTTGTCTTCTGTGGGTGTCTAAGATCATTAGATTAGGTCTTATGAGATCTAAGATACTTCTTCGGGGCATCTACAAGAGTAAGAAAAATGGTGGTAAATGAGCAGGACCTTCCAGAAACTGTTTTGGGCAATGAAGCATCAGAATCCTGCAGGCTGGTTGCCATGTTTCTAGCAAAGGGCTCAGGATTGCCTTTCAGCAGGAAGATTCCAGAAATTTCCCAGCTCTACATTTCAGTTCATTTCTCCTTCTTACCCTACCCGTGTTTGGGTCTCAGAGGTCAGCTAAATGAATGACGATTCAATAACTTGGACCTTTAGGATAAAGACTGTGGGCAAAGTTGACATTTCTTTAATGTATGTTTATAATGCAAGTTACAGATTATTCCATTAGGTTGTTTCCAAATCAGATCTGCTTGGCCGCAGCCTCTTTAAAATTCGTATGTAGTTAATAACACAGCACCTTGTTCTGTGTCAGCTCTTGCTGTAAGCCAGTGCATTAACCTCCAGAGAACTATTGAAAACTTGTGAGCAGCACTCTTGTTTGTACTTAAGGCTGGACACATGTAAAGCTAATCATGGAACCGTGTAACTGTCAGCAGCAGGGAGCCCTGAAATCCTCCCTGTCTTGGTGTTTCTTCGGGGATATCTTACTCTTTCTCTTCAGAGAGGAAGGTAGTCATTTATCCTCTGCCTATTTGCTAAAAGGCTGTGGAGGAAAGATCTCATCCACTAGTATCTGACACTTGATTGCTTGGCTTTAATTTGTTGCTCTTTTTCTAGGTTCTAGAGTGGAAGTTGACGTCATTGATTTAAGTCCTTTCTTCTTTTCTAATGTTACTTTGTAGTGTTATAAATTGCCCCCATCACCCCACAAATTTTGGTGACATTTTTTCTTTACCATTGAGTTTAAAATATTTTCTAGTTCTCCATGTGATTTATTTCTTTGACATATAGATTATTTAGAAATACGTTGCTTAGCCTTCACATATTTGGTGAATTTCATATCTTTCTGTCATTTATTTCTTTTTAAATTCTATTGTGTTTAGATAACATATTTCAGATAATTTGATTCTTTCAAATTTACTTTGACCTTACTTATGGGCCATTTTATGACTTAAATTGATAAACACTCCATGAGCACCTGCAAAATGTTTATTTTACTGTTGCTAGGTGGAGTATTCTATAAATATCAGTTATTTCAAGTTCATTGATTGTGTTCTTCAGGCTTATGCCCTTTCTGTCTGCTCTTTCCATTGCTGTGTATTTAAGCTCATTAACAATCTCTTCTGCAGGTAGATTCTGCTATTAATTCTGTTCATGTGTTTTTCAACATATACTATAGTTTTCATTTAAAAATTTTCAGTTTGGGACTTAAAGTGTTTCTCAAGTTTATTTTTATCACGTGAATGTTCCCCACTGCCATCTTGAACACAGACTCCCATTATTCCCTACTAGTTTCGGAGGCTGTCTGCCTTCATTTGCTTGAGCTGCCTGAATGAAATAACACAAATACGTGGTTTAAACAACAGAAGTTTATTATCTTGCTGTTCTGCATGACAGGAGTTGAAAAGGTGTTAGCAAGGCCGGTTCCTTTTGAGGGCTGTAAGGGAAAGGTGTGTCCCTGGACTCTCCCCTTGATTTATGGATGGTAACCTTCTGTTTCTTTTTTAAATCACCTTCCTTTATTTTTTAAAAGATTTATTTATTTATGCATACAAGAACTGGAATGTAGGCCAGAGATTGGGGTGGTGAGAGGATTCACCAGAGACAGAGTGGGGAGCAGAACAAGTGGATCTACCGAAGTACACTGCTGAGGGGAGCAGCAGGGAGACAGGAGAGGTCTGCTGCGCCATGTGGGTCAGTTCCCTGGCCAGGGATTGAACTCATGCAGCAGTGGCTGGTGATAGCTTGATAGCACTGAGACTTTAACCCCTGCACCACCAAGGAGGCCCCATATCATCTTCCTTTATGCATGCTTTTCTCTGTATCCAAATTTCCATTTTTATAAGAACACTGGTCATATTGGATTAGAGGCTACTTTAATAACCCTAACTCGTTACATTTGCAACAACCATTTTCCAAAGAGCCTCCTATTCTGAGGTCCTGCAGATTTGGACTTCAGCACATAATAAAACTTGGGAGGATACAATTTAACACATGACAACATCATTTCTGGACCTTTTCTATTGATTTATTTTTCCCCATATTATGGGTTGAATTCTGGTTCTTTGCATCCTGGTAATTTTTGACTGGGTAACAGATGATGTAAAATTTGCGTTATGGTGTATTGGAGTGTTTTGGATGCCTTGAAATATTTGGGGGTTTTGTTCAGAGACACACTAAATTCTTTGGAAATAATTTACTCTTTGTTCAGGTGCTTTAAGTTTTGTGAGATGGGCCCAGAGCAGCATTTTGAGAGTTCTTATTTGCTCCCACAACTGTGACAATACCCTCTTGAAGATTATACTTGATGTTCCAAGTGTTGGGCAGCCTCTCCACTCTGACTAGGGGGAAACTGTCTCTGATGCTGAAGATGCTTCCATCAGACCCTTCCTGCTACCTTCTCCTGGCTTCATGCAGTTTTCTCACACACATGCAATGACCAGCTCTCAATGCAAGAATCAAAGAGAATCCTCTTTAGAGTTCCAGAGCTCTTTTTCTGTGTAGCTCTCTCTCGTCCATTACTCTTCCCTCTGAGTTGGGACTTGGACACCCAAGCCCTGTTGTCACCTTACGAATATGGCTGGGTCCCTCCTTGCATTGCACCTTGTGAATTCTCTCAAGGCAGTAACTAAGACAAACTTGAGTTTTACTCTGGTTTTTGTGGTGGTTGTTTTGTCCTTTTTCAGGGGTAATTTTCCTGTGCTATCCGCTATCCAATGTTTGAAAATATTATTTCATATATTTTGCCCACTTTAATTATCTGAAGTGGGAAAATTAATCTGTTTAAATGTAGATTAGAAAGAGTCAGTGTAGAAGGAGCAATTGTATTTATTGAAAAGGTAGGTGTGCCAATTGAACTGTGTTTCTGAAGAGGAAGGAATGACTACACTCCAAAACATCTGTGGACCATGTAGCCTCCTGGAAGAGGAAACCTACTTTTGAAAAGTTCAGGTATGAGGTAGAGACGGAAGGCATTTTATAGGATAAAATATTTACCTAAAATTTATCAGTTGAAGCCCTAACCCCCTGTACCTCCGAATGTGACATTATTTGGAAATAAATCATTACAGATGTAATTGGTTAAGGTGAGGTCATACAGGAGTAGGGTGGGGCCCTTGTCCAATATGTCTGGTATCCTTATAAAAAGGGGAACTTTAGGCACAGATGCACAGGCACAAGGAGAACATAAGGTGAAGATGAAAGGTAATGTAACAGACACCAAGAGCATTAAAAATTGAAAACCATCACAATTTAAAAGTCTGGAATAGATCTTTTGCTATCACCTTCAGAAGGAACCAGTTCTTGATCTTGGACTTCCAGTGTCCGGCACCATGAAGTAACAAATTCCTATTGTTTAAGCCACTCAGCTTATGGGATTTTTTACAGCAGCCATAGGTGACTAACAAGGCACCAGTGAAGGTCAGTTTGCTTGCTGAGAGACAAGAAGTCCAGGCAGTTCTGGGCTTCCTCTGGTTGCCATTCCTCCTTCTACTATGAACTTGGACCCAGTGGCATCTTTGGGGGGCCCTGGGGCAGGTGGCATGGGGTGTTTGCTTAGAAGTAGGGCAGACTGGAAACAAGCACTCTCAGCAATGGAAGACAGCAACCTGAGGGAAATGTAAGGCTGCTGGGCAGTGCCAAGGTCCCAGCTGGATTTGGATTCTCAGTAACTTACAGTGTTGCTTTTTGTTTATTTTTAAAAAATAGCCCTTCCGGTGACACGTCATAGCCCAGTGTGATTATTTTAAGCCTATATTTTCCACCCCTGAAGTCAAAACTACCTTTTTCTACCCTGCCTGTTTTTCCCTGGGCCCAAGTGCTAAAGGAAGGTACAAAGTCATAAAACTATTTTATTCAGAGGAAAGGTCATTAAAATTATTCACCAGGATGTTTGCCCATATGCCTCTCACATACTTTCACCAAAGAACGAATCCCCAGGGTTTGGCTTATAAAATCCAGAACTGAAAAATGTTTTTGTCTTTTATCATCTCCTTTCTCACGGAATTGGTGGCTTTGAGCTGTACTGTGGAGCTGAAATGTCTCCTTGAGGTCATTTTTCTTCACCCTTAAGTTCAGGGATGTCTGTGGAGGTTTGTTTTCTCCTACCGTGAATAGGAATCAGGACTCAGCAGGGTCTGTAACTAACCCTTCCTCAGGAACTGCATCATGTGACTGATACGGGGAAAATGTCCACTGAAAAGCTTGCAAATGTACCTTTTTTATTCCTTGTGAAGCATCAATTTCTTAGAGTAAAATATGACCACACTAGTGAATTGTATGGAAGTCCTGAACTACAACAGAAGAGATGGGCCTTTGATTCTTATGAAATTTGTAATGTTCCCACTGCTAAGTAAGCGAGTTTTATTTTTAAGTCCCAGCCTTTGAGGAAGCAGCAAATTTCAAAGCCTGCCAAAAACTATGATAAATTTCTCAGAGATACTGCAGGGGAAAGGCAAGGGCTGGGAAATAATCATTAGGGAGAAGATGGGGCCTGGGCACCATCAGGAGAAGTACATGAACAAATGTCAGGCCAGGACAAAATGGCAGCGGGCTGGCCTCAGAAAGCCACACTGTGTCTGTGACAGCGTCCCCACTAGTGTCCTCCCTCGACTGAGAGGTCAACAACACAGACCCTGTCAGGCCCCCTCACCACCCAAGTTCCAGTGACTCATTAGGGAGAAAGACGTCATTACAGTTGACCTTGACCAATGCTGGGTTAAGGGTGTAGAGCCCCCACGTAGTCAAAAATCCACATGTAACTTTTGACTTATTCAAAACTCTTAACAGGATTCTGTTGACCAGAAGCCTTGCTGACAATATAAACAGCCCATTAGCACATGTTGTGTTTTATGTTACATTTATTATATACAAGAAACTTTATGTAACATAAGAAAGTCAGCTACCGAAAAGAAAATGTTATTTAAAAAATCGTAAGAAAAAGAAAATATATTTACAGTGCTGGACTATATTTCTCAATACAGTAAGTTTATAGGCACCTTCTGTTTATGAGAAAATCCCCCTATAAGTGAACCCCTGCAATTCAAACCCACATAGTTCAAGGGTCAACTGCAGAAGGTGCTTCATGAAGGACTCTGAATCTCACTAACTCCAATACCGGTGGAAGCTGATCCTCGCCTGGGGCAGGGTTTACTCCTGACAGCCGCATGTGTAAAATACTTTCAGAAGGCAGATGGCCTTCCTGACCTCATTTTTGTTGGCAACCCTTGGTGCTCACACTCCAAGCATCCCCTCTCATACACACCATTGTCTCACTCTGGTTTAGCCCTAATGATGAGACCTTGAAGGTAGAAGAATAAAGCTGCAGTGTAATTTAGAGACAATCTAATCCCTTCCCATTCCACCCACTTCTTCCAAATATGTCATCAACAACACTATTACTCATTACTTTTTTATAGAAATATTGAAGTCTGGGGTTTAGGTGACTTGACCACATGGTTTAATTACTGGGAAAACAGGTACTAAGCCTGAATTTTTTAATTCTGTATTCAAAGATCTTCCTACTGAACTACTCAAAATGACAGAGCCTAGAAATCAGCCCAACTGAAGGAAGGCCGCCCTCTCACAAAATAGACTTGGTAAACCCAGATGTGATGAAAACAGCTCTCATCTCATATTAAGAAGAATGAAAGCAATAACTCAGGTGGCTCTCTTCTAACTTAGTCCAGTCTATAAACAAATATATAATAGAATGAAATTCATGTTAATATATGATCAGTATTTCATATTTTATTTCAAAGCATTTTCCTATACTAAGTTTATTCAATCCTTACAACAAACTAGTGAAAGAGAAAGAAACATTTGGTATTATTTAATAATATAAGTATCTCCATGTTAGAGGTGAGAAAAATAGGTCCAAGTTCACAAGTTTAATAAGGATGAGAACTGAGATTGGATCCCACTATGTACTGACTTGTAGCCCAATATTTCCCACTATTCAACAGACAAATTGTAAACTTCCTCTAAATATCACGACCTAAACCAAAACCTGAAGCATTTCAGATCTAACCAGAAAATGGCTAATTTTGAATATTTGGGAGACTGGTAGAAAATTAGACATGTACACAAGTAAATTATGCTCAGTGGAAAAGAAAATTATTAACTTGCATCCAACAAAGAAGTCATTTAGCCACTCCAAGCCTCTGTTTACTCACCTGCAATAGTAACTCCTTTGTAGGTTTATGTGGAATATCTGTGATGCTGCTTCCAATTTTCATTTCAGTACATGCATATTATAAAGCAGCTCAGAGCATGAACAAGATGCTCTCATTTGGGGGTGGTGAGTGCAGGTTCTGGGCAAATGACTGAGAAAACAGAAATTTGTTTCACTGAACTTAGAAGAACCAACTTCCCACTGATTCACACAATGACCCCTAAGCTCCTGTAATCTTTGGGGGTAGGGACCAAAGCCTGCAGGGTGCCCTTGTATAGTATAATAGATTTTGAAGAGATCTATTCTAGTTTGAAATTTGCTCACATGCTGAATGAATAAGAATAAATTGCTTACTTTTTCTGATTCAGGGCCCCTGAGGGGTAGAAAAGCATAATTATCCCAATAAATAACATGGCATTATAAGTCAATAATGGGATGGCATCTTCCTGGCAGCTAGACTGTAATCGCCTGAATCCAGACCTTGAGTTTGCCAAGGTGCTTGTTACTGCGGGGTTACCATGGACTTATTATATTCTTTTGGTCTTGAAAATGGCTGTCTCTGCAGCTGAGTTCATTAGGTAAACAGCTGGGGTAATTGATAGTGTGAATACCAGTTCATTTCCTGCTGCTCTAAAAGAATTTGTTCTGAGGTAGAAGAAAATGACCAGTTCTGCCACTGTGAGCTCTAGCCAGTTTTTTCTGAGGAGTGTGCTTTAAGGCTGAGCATCTGCAAACTGTCTACTTTCCTTGAAGAGTGAACCGCATCGGTGGGGTCTGTTAGACACTCTTGGCTTCTCTTCGCAGGA
This sequence comes from Scalopus aquaticus, assembly GCA_004024925.1. Lineage (NCBI taxonomy): Eukaryota > Metazoa > Chordata > Mammalia > Eulipotyphla > Talpidae > Scalopus > Scalopus aquaticus. The sequence continues at coordinate 17,618 of PVIJ01009578.1, read as the reverse complement.
GGGAGTTGCAAGGTCCAGATCTCATCTGACTACTAAGAGCATCACTGGGTCGACCAGAAGGACAAAAGATGAGCCTTTCCACCTCTGTCCGTCCTGGTCTTGAAAATTCTAAATGTAGCAAGAAGGAGTGACCTGGTTTCTTGGGGCTAAAACATATTCAGTTGAGGAGGGGGGGATGGTGCTATTTGAGAAAAAGGGATATGGGATGAAATCCTTTCTCTCCAAGTTAATTCACAACTATAAAGCAATTCAGTACAAGTCTCAGAAGGATTTGTGTAGTTTGACAAAATTATTATTCTACAATATATCCCCCAAATAATGATAAAATAGTAGCCACATTTTACATCATCAAAATAAGACATGACTTATATTTGCAGAATGTAAAATATACTTTGAAGCATTGGTTATTAAACAATATGTTTCTGGGACTCGAATAGACACATAGAGTACTGAAAATGAATAATCCAAATGAAAAGAAACACAAATTCACATGGAACATGCAGTGCAGAATAACATCCTATGTCACACAACCTTTGCCTTTTTGGGTGAGGAGACTGGGAAAGACAGAAGCATGACTGGCAAAATCCATATCCAGGGGGTAACAAATACCTACATTTAACCATTTAACAGCAGAGAACGCTTGAAAGAGACTTTGGAGCTTCTTTTTCTTCTGTTTTTTCCCCCCCTATTGGCATGAAGGGAACATTTTATAAGAAATCATATTAAGGCAAGTTAATGGAAAGACTGGTCTGAAAAATAAAATTGAAACATCTGAATTGCCACTAAAAGTAATTAAAAAGTGCATGTTGAACAGTGAAAAAATCTGTAATATATATTATACAGAATTAAGTTCCTGAGTATGATAGCGGGAAAATGAGGAGCTCCACGTCAGCAGTGCAGGGAAGACGCCACCTTTGTTACTTTTCTGGGATTTAACGGACTGGACATTGCTTTAAGGAAGGTAAAGGGCCATATGTTGACTTCAGTGATTCTTTGCTTTTCCCTGTTTGTTAAATAAATCCCTTGTTACTGTTCCCTAAGTCTGAGTAGTCTTGCAATTGTGCGTGCCCAATGTGGGCTATTCATTCTCATCAGCAAACCCCTCCGGGGGGCACCACATTTACTGGACTTTGGGCTCAGCCCGGTTACAAGTAGACAAAGAGCCTAACAAAACTACCAGGAAAGGATTAAGACTCCAATTTTTAATATTGGCCAAAAAGCAGAAGAGGTAGCTCACAAAAAATAGGTAAAAATTCATCAATAGTCTTGTGAACAAATACCTTACCCTCACAAAGTGGGACAAAGGGAAACATTTTTACTGATCAAATTGGCAAGCATGAGATATACTATTAATAATCATTGCTAAGGAAACAGCAAAATACATACCTGATAGGAACATAGATAGAAACACCCTTTACAGATGGCAAAATGTGGGAAACCTGGAAAACGTTCACAACTTTTCACACATCAAGTTCTCCCCTTGCCATTTATCCTGTGGAAATGATTGTAGATAGTCACAAAGATTTAGGTGTAAATATTTTAAACAGTGTTCATAAATTCAGAAACAATAAAAAAAGTATCACTATGGGACTAGTTGAAAAGACCAAACATACAACAGACAACTGAGCAATGACTGAAAAGCACAGTAGAGAAGTATAGTAAATGATATGGAAAACACTCTTTAGTAAATTACTTGGAAAAAAATTTACACACCTACATGATTACAATGATTTTCTCTTGGTGGTGAGATTGCTGTGATTTTTCCCCCTCTTTTCTATGCTTTCCTGCATTTTCTAAAAATTCAACAATGAGTATTTAATGAACATAACATTTAGAAATAATGATGTCCTGTTATGTCTGCCTTCTAGAAACCTAGAGTAGAAAAATTCAAAGCATATGGCAGTAAGAGCCTGATGTGCTCATGTGTTGGTTTGGCTGTGGTGGTGATTACCTGAGCCGCTTACAGCTATTCCGCTCTTCCTGCAAAGACCCACCTTTCTGCCACAGACTGTCTGTCCCCAGGCCACAGGACCTTCAGGAGAGCCACTGTGACCTGGGCCTCCGCCATCACAACGTCCCTTCTCTTGGCCGAGAGAACCATCTCCAGCAGCCACTGAAAGAACTGCCAAAAATGGGGCCAGCACAGGAATGGGGAGCAGAGAGCAAGAAACTCAGCCTTCATGTTATCAACAAAGTGCCTGGCTGATTATGCCTGAAACTCCATTGTCCCTTCCTCCCAACTGAAAAAATGTTTTTAGTTAACTGCAAAGAAAAAAAACAACTACCTAACAGTACTTTGAACCACCTGAGGCCATTGTGAGTTGTTTGCTATCACTTGCAAATGAGAGACCTAATCAACACAGGGCTCACTCGGGATAAACTCCAAGAAGCACGGGGAAGCTTGCAGGAGAGCTGGAACAGGAGGACTTCAATGTGAGAACAGTTCCTCTCCACTTTCCACCTCTTCTGAGCAGGAAGGGACTTCCTGTACTCCCGAAGGCTCCCCAGCCTGTACTGCACACCCCCTTCGCCACTTACCTGGTTCTAATAATAAATACAAGAGACACTCACCCAAAATTACAAGACATCAAAGCTCTTACACCACTGCTTGAAAAACACATAATTCGTTCAGTAAAAGGAAGCATAAACTTCATCCCTTTCAAGAAGGGGTTCCAGCTGGCTTGCTGAAAAAGACAACTTGCAATATTTCTTGTTGATCAAGGATGCTCAGATTCGTGTTCCCCAACTTTGGTATATTCTCAGTAAGTGTTCTAGCAGGAGATCAAAATCACATTGTGTCATATTGGGGGAAAAGGTTTACTGTAGGAATTGGACCTAGTACATGTGTGAGGTCGTTGGGAAGCAAAGCCTGTTAAGTACAACTGGTGAGGCAGGGAAAAGCCCCTAATAACTTTCCTGATGTTTCGGTCTATGTGGCTAAGTTGGGGCTTTCAGGGAAATCTCAGAGGCCAATGGGAAGGAGAAGGAAGACAGGTGAAGGCTGAGGGAGTATGTTGTCCCCATGCCTGGAGGTAGAGTTGGGGTTCTTTAATCTGCTGGGCTGACAGAAAGAAGAGAGCGTGTGGGGGGGAGAGGACAAGCTGTGATAGTGCGCTCAGATCCATCTACTAAAAAACGACATCAATGGCAACAGGTGTGGGGTCTCCCTGCTGCTCAGAGGACCCAGAGGGTGAGATGCTGCCCCAGGTCTCCCTGGTCAGTAGCATGTCACCTAAATCTGGGGCCTTCCAGGAGGCTTGCAGATCTATTGTATCCAAATTGACATAAAAGGACAAATACTTATGTCCCAAAGTCACGGAAGTTTCCAAAAATGCTCAGTCTGAAACTGCGGCTCACAAGCTCCTGGCAGCTGATTTCCCTTCTACATCCTGGTGACTCAATCTCCTTCTTGGTCCCTTTTATTTCCAATCAGAGTCTCCACCCCAAACTACAATCCCTTTCTATCATTTTTCCCTGGGGCTATCTATCCTCATCAGCAACCCCCTCCAGGCGGCACCACCTATATCAGACTTTGGTCTCAGCCCCTTAACAGTACCAGCTTTGTCTTAATTTTTTTAAATAAGAAATACCACCTATTCAGTCCTCCAGATGAAGCCCGTGTACGCTGTAACCCTTCAACCACCACAGGTTCTTGTCCCACAAAGTCGGAAAAAAGAATTTGCAGACATTTTAGATAAGTAAGCAGAGAGAAACAAAACTTTTTTTTTTTAAAGATTTATTTATTTATTCATACAAGCTGAGGTACAGGCCAGAGGCATGGGGCGGCGAAAGGGTTCACCAGAGACAGAGTGGGGAGCAGAACAGGCAGATGGATGGAAATACACTGCTGAGGGGAGCAGCGGGCGAGGCAGGAGAGGTCTGCCGCACCATGTGGGACTCTCCTTGGCCGGGCATCGAACTCGCGTTGCCGCTGCAGACAGCTCCACAGCGCAGCACTCAACCGCTGCGCCACCAGGGAGACCCCTAGAGAGAAACAAACTTTAAGAAAGTAAAGTTTATTTAAAGGGAGAAAGAATGGACTCCCAAGTACACGGTACTTGGGAGGGGCAAGGAAGCCTCTGTGGGTCTGTGTCTAGGGGGATTTAAACCTTTTTTTCTTTGTTCTAAATTCTCATCATATCCTGCTTTGTGATTGGCCCTATGTCCTAGTGGCTGTACCCTCCAGCAGATGTTCCCATTCTCCTACCTCTTACATTAGAGTTTTTCTTTTAAGGTCTGCCAATATTTACTGTCCCAATTCGTCTTGAATTTTAGCCTTAAAATTAACTGTCCCCATTAGCTTCCCTGGACCTCTGACCTCATCTCTGGAGTTTGGTTGGCAGTTCGAATTTACTGCCCTTGTCTTTGGAGTATACTTTGGTTAGCACCTAGAATTTACTGCCCTACTCTCTGTCTACCTGACTGTCCCTGAAGCTGCCTAATTAACCCTAACTTGCCCTGGGACTCACAAAGAATGTAGAAAATTGACTCAGGTGTAATGCTCAAAAGACAGTGTTTTAGAATTTCTGAATCTTATGCTTGGTACGGCATTGAAGGAAGCTATGAAGACCAGGGGCCTCTGCTGAAGGCTGAGGATGTGGGTTCATGGCTGATCCCAATGGCCCTTTACAGGCTGGTTTGAAACTGGTGGCCCAGAGGATGTTGGTCTCTGTCCTTCTTCCTCTGATCAAGAGTTCTAAAGCCAAGTGCAGTAACCTGCTAGCAGTCAAAGATTTCTCTGGATACATTTCACCAACTTGCTTCTTGTGAGACGCTGCCCTAGATTTTGATATGTGGAACCCGTGGCCAAGTGACAAATTAGGGCAACGAGAGCATATTATATAAGGGATGAGTTATGGGAGTAATAAGTACATGTAAATAGCATTTACATATTTAATGATCATTTTATTCTATGGCAATTTTACATTAAATATTCAGAAATAATGTCCTCTTTACTCATGTAAAAAGCCTTTTGTTAAGTGCATTATTATTATTCTGGGAAAAGAAGCTCAGTTATGCCTTTATGTAGTACGTGATGCATCTCATTTCCAGGTCAGTCACCCAGAAGTCCTCACACTGGCCGCCACCCCAATGGGGTCGCCTTTTAATGTGATGAAATGAGATGACTGTTATGTCACCCTCACATGAGGAGGGATCCTTGTCCCCCACCTTCCAGAGGCCAAGGAGTTTCAAGGGCTTCTGTTCCTTCTCCGCTTTCTACTTTCCTGTTTTATTTTAGTTTTGTTCTCAATTTCCCCTGAAGCTCACATCCTGTGACAATGCATTTCATCTCATTTTCACCCCATTATCAACCCAAACTCAGATTCTTAACCCTTTCTGACTTGGCTGTGCTTTTCCTCCAAACAGCTTAGCGAAAGCCGCTTGTGCTTACAGAGCTTTTTACTGACTAATTCGTTGGTGGAGCAAGCGGGCCACGGCACAGCCAGTGCAGCAGATAATTAAATATGTTGCATGAAAATATTATTTGATTGCTGGGTTTTTTTATGCCAGTGGTGAGCTCCACTTTCACCTCACCTAAATCAGTCTATGGTCTGTCTTCATTTTGGGTAATAACTTAAAGGACAGTCCACCTCAGACCTTGGCCAGCTGAGCATTAGACTGGAGTAAGTACCCACCCTTCATGGGTGCTTAATGGGTTTGGGAGCACCAGGGAGGTAAGACATTGGAGCAGATCAGAAACCTTAATATTGGGCTTCAGACATCATGGTGGCACTAAGGGCGTCTCACTCTTCATGGACTCCTGCCCATTGCTGACCATCTGTGTTCTTCCCCTCATTGGTCAGACGCTAGTGAGACAGGAGCAGCTCTGTGTCTGCAAAACTCTACTCATAAATTTCCTTTGCCTATTGTTTTTATCAATATTTTTGCTGTTTGTGCACTTGTGAGCTATCTGTACAAATTGTCATATCCCCTTGAGCGTGGGAGGGCTCCTCTTCAGGACCCTGGACACTAATTGGTCAGAGCTGGATTATGAGACATGCACAGGAAGACCAAGAGTGACCCTCAGTCACCGGGGACTCGCTGTGACCTCAAAATCCCCACCTCTGGGAGGGGTTAGCCTCCACTTTCTGCACATTCTGTGTGATTGACCTGTGCCCTAGAAGACCTCTGAGAACATGCTTCCCTGGCTCCACCCACCAGCTGAAGCCTGCCCCAGCCAGCCCAGCTTGTTATTAAAAAGGGAACCTCTCCCCTACTTGGTTTCCTTATAGTCCTGTTATAAGTGAAATCATTCGATATTTTTCTTTTTCTTTCTGGCTTATTTCACTGAGTATGATCCCCTCTAATTCCATCCATGTCGCTGCAAATTGCATGTGTTTATCTTCTTTGAATGCTGACTAGTATTCCATTGTGTATATGTACCAGCAGGTGGGGGGAGCAGGGGGAGGGGAGGATAAGGGCATAAAATAGAATAGAAAAGAACACAAGGGACCATGGAAATGGATCACGGGTGAATTGGTGGTGGGCTACCCAAGGGGAATACAAAATGTAAAAGACATAAAAAACAATAAAAATATATTTAAAAAAAAAGAAATCAACTTACATATGAATCATGATAAAACTAAACTTTCAAAATGGATATTAAACAAGTTGCAGTGAAAAAAAAAAAAAGGGGAACCTGTACCTTGTCCCAGGAGCCTCCTGGAGCTCTGTGTCTTGCTCTCTCGCTTACTATAAGCCCTATTCTCTGGCCTCCACGCGCTGTCTCGAGCCCCTATTGCATTCTTGAGTGAGCATTCAAGGACCCGCCAGATGCAGGCAGTGACACTGTGGTCATCATCTTTCCATCACCAAGATGACGCATGAAGGCATTCCACTAACTGAAAACATTATTTCACTAAGAGGAAGGAGACGATCAGTTTTGACAACAACAAATTTTTTTTCACCCTCTGGCATATTAATTTAGCAAAGGTTTGCCTGCCCACTGTGACAGGCACAGTAAATACAAAGAAGAATAAAACACATTTGCACGTGAAGAGCCGCTGTTCTCAGCAATCAGACCAGGTCAAGCTCTTGCTCAGCCCAGAACAACCCAATGAAACCATCTCTGGGTAGGTGTCCAGGCGTGTGTATTGTGAGATGCAGAAGCACGGTGAAGACTGGAAGTCATTCTTCCAACTGAAGAGCAAACGCAGATCATCAGCAAAGAACACAGTGTGCCAGAAGAAAAGGTCGGGTGGGATGGGGACCCGGTGGAAGCAAGGGTTAGTTCTGCCCAGAGGTGCTAGGAAGGTTTTAGCAAGGATGTGACACTTGAGTGAAAACTTAAAAAATGAAGGCCTCCCTGGTGGTGCAGGGTTAAGTCTCAGCACTACAAAGCTATTGCCAGCCACTGTGGCACGAGTTCGATCCCCGGCCAGGGAGCTTCCCACAAGGCTCAGCAGACCTCTTTCTGTCTCCCCGTTGCTCCCCTCAGCAGTGTACTTCAGTAGATTCACCTGTTCTGCTCCCCACTCTGTCTCTGGTGAATCCTCTCACCCCCCACACCTCTGGCCTACACCCCAGCTCTTGTGTGAATAAATAAATAAATCTTTAAAAAAAGAAAAGAAAGCTTGAAAGATGAAAAGAAATGACTAAGCTACTATGAACACTGGAGGAGTGTTTGCTTGGTCCTGACAGAGCAAAGGGTCTGTGCAAATCAGAACCGGAAGTTATCCAAGGACGGTTCAACAGGACACCAGTCACACAGAACACATGTGTATAGAGAGGGAGTGAGGGTGAAGGAGGCAGGCACATGCCTCTGTGGTCTGGTGTGCCCAAGGCTGCACACTTATCCTCCTGGGTGAGTCACATTATTTATTAGCACAACGATGGCTCGAAGAGAGCCCTCCAGTGGCATTTTTGAAAGCAAATGAATTTAACATTCACTTGGTCAAAAATCTTTCCTTTTGGGCCTCCCTGGTGGCCCAAGGGGTTGAATCTCAGCACTATGAAGCTGTCACAGCCACTGCAGCATGAGTTCACTCCCCAACCAGGGCACTTCCCACATGGTGCAGCAGACCTCTCCTGCCTCGCCCGCTGCACCCCTCAGCAGTGTTTTGTTTTGTTTTGTTTTGTTTTGCTTTGTGTTGCTTTCATGGAATACGTTAATGTCCTAGACCTAACTAGTTACCATGAAGCACATCTGGGAAGTATCGTCAGAAGCCAGAGATTCCCAGTTGCTTCTCTGGAGAGCTGCTGTTCTGGAACTAGACTGCATGTAACCACAAGAGATCAACAAAAACAAGGAATGATAAAAAAAAAAGAGAGAGAGAGAAGTCTAAAAAACAAGAGAACATCAACCAAACCTCTACCAGCTAATAAATATTTTTGGTTTTGCATCTTTTTCCTTTTCCTGGTCCATATAAAGATATTTTGAAATTTATAGTCAAACTAATTCCAATGACTCTGCAATTATAATTTTGATGCAATAAACAGGTAAAATTATATTTTCTTTCCTAGAATTATTTCCTTAGAATATATTCCCAAAAGTGTGATAGCACAGTTATGGGATCTGAACATTATTATCCTGATGGAAATATCTGGCCTTCATGGGATTAATAAGTTTGTATCTCTGGGGTGAAGTTAAGGAACAGATGAGAAAGAGTTATCAAGCCACCTCCTCTATGATTTACCTGCTAAAATCAGATTTCCCAGGGCGCAGACTCAGCTCGCATAAAGAGCCTCCGTCAGAGGGAATGTGGCCGGTCCAACACCTTGACTGTTACTTCTAGAGAGTTAGAAAGGAGCATCTATTGATTCCTAGTTGACTTTGGTCTGGGGTTTCTTTCCCCAAGGGCAGGGAGGGCCTGGATCTCAGAAAGCATTCAGAGGAAAGCCGTGTATAAGCTCCTACATTTCCCACCTAACTGGGAATTTGCCCTAGGAACTAGCATAGGTTCTTAGGAGGTAAAATGTTAGAATTTCTGAATTTTTATCAAGCAGCTAATTCAATGCTTTTCATCGTGATCCATTTTGGCAGCTCTTTGCTAGAGACAGAGAATGACAGGCAGATATCTGAGCCGGCCCTGGGACACGGGGACAAAGTGTAAGTGCCTGTGTCATCAGGGACACTAGGGCCCAACTCACTTTTGCACGGCTGCCCTGTGTCCTTGCACCTCGATCCACCCGGCTGAAGCACGCACCTCCGCAACAGACTGACGACTGTTGGATTATACAACCAGACCTGCGCACCTTCAGCTTCAACTCTCACCCTGCTTGAAGTGCAAATACCCCGAGAGGGTAGCATTTGAAATCAGGTGATGGACCCAAGAGAGGGAGAGATTTTGTGGAGGCTGGGGCCTTTGTCCTCCTCAGATCAAACTCTGTGTTTGCCAATTTGCGCTGCTCACTTGTAAGATTTGCACTGATAAGGAAACAACGAAATCCTCTTACTCTGACACATCCAAATAACCTTGTGATAAGGGATCAAAAGGAGTTCAGGTGGATTTGTGCTCCACAGGTATAATATTTGCCTTGTCTGATTCGTCATTGTGTTCAAACATTGGCTATTACTTTTACGGCCAGTAGAAGGGCAGAAGCCACAGCTCTGGCAGAGAGTAAATAACATATTCCACGGTGACGGAAGAAGACATTAAAAGCTCATAAGCAAGGAGTCGCTGCGTGCAGAGCCCATCCTTGTGATTTACAGTGTTAATGCTGGTTGCACACGGCTCCTCCCTGTAATGGGAAGCCGGCTCTTCTTAAAATGGGAAAATTGTGGTAGTTTTACAGGCTTTATTGGGGACTATTGTGTGTGAAAGTGCACATTTGAAAGAAAGAGACCTGGAAAAATGGCATTTCCAGCCCACTCCATTCAAGAGTGGATGACGGAAGAGTAAGGAGGCTTCAGTTGTGAGTGTGGTTGGTCACGTACTTCTGAGGAGGTGCCGGGATAATAGTGTTATAAACCAGTGTTACTGCAACAAAAAACAATACAATTTTAATTAAAAAGACTGCTTATCTGCAGGTGGTGACCCCATGGCCTCTGCCTTAGAAGCAGCCCCATGTAGGGCCTGGGGGACCGGAAGGACCAAGGAGACTCCTCACCAGACCCTATTTCCTCCACATTCCTCCACTTCTAACAGACCTGTCCACTTGTCTGTTATTCCCAGTTAGACACTTTAACTGGGGCTATCTAACTACTAGGTGAGGGTTCCCCTCACCATCTCACAGGGCCTGAGGGGTGCTGAGAATGTGTGTGTGTGGTGAGGAGTTGAGAGGTAACACAGTTATCATGTGTCAGTCAGCGTTCTGAGAACATCATGTGTGTGCATGAGTTTGAGCTTTGCAGTAACCCTGCAAGTCACAATCTATTGCTAGAGGAGGAAGCAGAGCCTCATGGGCAAAGACTGCATCCAAACCCAAGAAGTCTGGCCTCAGAGTCTGGGGGAGACCACAGGCCTTGGCACTGGTGACGTATGGCCTCCCAGAAGAGCCGCTGGGTCCTGCTGAGTACAGTGTTCAGTCAGCTGATGACTGGGTAGGTCTATGGTGAGGGCTGATTCAGCACTTCTGGAAACTGGAACTCACCCCAGGCATAAACCGCAGACATTGCTCAGCCAGTCCTCCCATTTTCTCATTTATCTGGGGTACAAATTCTGATCTCTCCTCACTTTTGGTTTCCCATATCCTCCTCTTCATCCAGTCGTAAAGCCCTGGTCTCCCTTCCCAGGCCACATAAGGGCCCAAAGGAAGGAGAAAAGGCATCTGGGACCAACAGCACATCTGGTCCTCGCAGGCAGCCCTCAGCATTCTCTGGCTGATCACTGTCCATCTCATAGGCCACTGGGCCAGAGGGGCCTGGCAGCACCATTTAGATACTGTCCAACTTAGTGGGCAGCTGGTGTCACAGCAGGTGCTCAAAAATATTTTTGAACACTAACAAAGTCTCTTAGCCCCCAGAGTTTTCATTTTTTCATATGAATTTGTTTCCTCATATGGGAGCAGGGGCGTCAGCGGGGTACTGGTGGAATAATCTAGAGATGTCATGATGGGGACTTGGACTCAGGTAGTATCTTTAGGAATTGAGAGAAGCAGATTGTTCTAGAGGAAGAGTCCCTAGAATCTTCTAATGGGCTATCTAAGGGACAATAGAAAGAGAGAAAGCAAAAAGAACTCCATCTTGATGTTGACCATCAGTTCTAGGCATCACCTACTATATGAGAAAGGGTGGGGATATGTTGTTAAATAATGAGGGGAGTTAAAGGAAGCAAGAGGTTTGAGTAGAAAGGGCATTGGGCTAAAAAACATACTAGGGGATGGGAGAGAGGACCAGGGATCCATGATAGGACCAGCAAGTGCTTCTGGATGCCCTTCTGAAATGCGTACACATGCATTAAAGTGAGACAAACGCAGGTAACTGCGGGCTTTGCTAAGCCAATGTTTGGCTGCTCAGTCACAGGAAGGGAACAAGAGGATGTTGGTTTACTTGGCACTGGTATTGACCAGACTGGCCCAAAGGAGCAAGGGAACGAAAGGAGTTTGTGAAGAAAGTGAGGGGGTGATGGCCAGGGCTGAAGAAATGTCTGCGAAATGAACAAATGACTTGGGACAGTGAAATCTTCAAAGTGGAAATGTTCCAGGCCTCTCTGGTGGCACAGCGAGTTAAGAGCAGCACTGAGGAGCTGTCAACAGTGCGGCGCGAGTTCGATGCCTAGCCAGGGATTCCCACGTGGCGCAGCAGACCTCTCCTGCCTCGCCCGCTGCTCCCCTTGGCAGTGTGTTTCGGTTGATCCACCTGTTCAGCTCCCCATTCTGTCTCTGGTGAACCCTCTCACCGCCCCAAACGTCTGGCCTACACCCCCGTTCTTGTATGCATAAACAAACAAATCTTTAAAAAAAAAGTGGAAATGTTCCTCACAATTGAGTCACTTCTAAACTCTATAAATTTGCCTTTTCTGCCTCTGTCTCTGCAGCATGTGGGTGATGCCGGAAGTCTGGAGTTCTTAACTGCCCCCTCTCAGCCTGCACTCAGGGAAGATGCAGACATCGTCTGGAGGGTGGAAGTAACCAAGGAGACCAAAATGATTTCTGCAGGAACCTTGAGTGACATTTTCAGGGATGCAATCTCAGCTTCTTCCGCAGATGGCTAGGAAAATTATAGGGTCGGAGGGTCAGGAAGCCCATCAGTAAAAAGCCTCTGAGCCAGACGGTGGGATTGGGGAAAGGGGGAGGTGAGATTGTAGAGATCAGGACCAGCTGCCCCTGCATCCCCCCAACCCCTTCATTTGTTTTTGCCGTCTGAACCCCCGGGGAAGATCATCTGCTGCTCAAAGCAAGCTCCCGAGCTCCTTTCCTCTTTCCCTTTCCTTGTCCACGGACCCAGGCACTGAGCAACCACAGCGCTGTTTTTGGTAACACCTGGAACAGGTGAGACTCCAGATTCCCGCGGATTCTAACAATCCTTCACAGACTGCGTCATCATCAGGAATCTTTCATTATGCTCCATGGATAATTTTGTTCTTCATCCCCCAACAAATTTTTTAATGCCGTTCTGCAGACAGGAGGACACCGGCAAATAAAAAGAGCCATCACAAAGGCATCTGTGTCTCCATTTAGAAGTATCATGAGCAAAAGGAGGCGCCCGTTGCCTGGGGCCCCTCTTTACTCCACTTAGCCTGACTGCTGAACTGGCAAGTGCAGGTAACAGCTTTCTCCCAGAGCCTCTGAACGTGTGACTTCGTAATGACAGCTGTGGTTGGAGGCCCAGAGCTGCCACACAAATGCATTTGCTGTTCCTGAGGAAATGGTATGTGAATTGGGTTTTATGAGTCCAAGATAGGGAAGGCTAAAAGGTGCTTTAATTTACAGTCTTCAAGTATATGAAAGTGGGGTTTTCTCTATTTCCCAAGGAGAATGATAACTTTGAATGCCTACAAGGAAACATGAAATAGTAAACTTAAAGCAGGAAATCTTTCCACTGGGTACAAGAAAGCATCTCCTAACCATATTCCTTATGGAAACACGCAAATGCTACTGAGCAGATTTGCAGCGTCTGCCTCTGAATGCGGCGCACAGGTGCTCTGTGAACTTCACTCCCCAGTTTTCTGGGGGCAGGCCCAAGGCCCCCAGGTCTCTGTCTGTGCCTCTACCAAGTGCACTGAATGTTTTGTTCAACGTCAGGTTAGAATAATCTTACCTGCCCGCCTTGGAATGCATGCCCTCTTTCCATCCAGCGTGGCCTCTTGTTCTCCTCTTGGAGCAAGGGGAGGGACTTGTATTTATTAGATACCTACCAGGTAGTAGGCCCCAGCAAGGAGAACAGTGGGGTTCAGAGATGTGGAGGAATTTTCTCAAGGCATCTAGTCAGTCTGACTCCGAACAGCATCGACCACTCTGCAACACATTTTCGAAGCCTTTAAAACCTGCAGCCTCTTATATCTGAGACTCTCTCCCTCGCCTATTTGTTCCAGGCTGATGGCAGCTTTATTTAGGTGATAATAGAAGAAGCCTGATGCTTTATGAGGCGATAATCCAAGCCTTCTGTGGGTAACTATTCTTTTAGGTTGAGTGGTTTATTCCTCTGATAAAAAGAGGTAGATTATTGTTTTGAAAACTTAAAATCTTCCTTTCATTCTTAGATTAGATCAAGACACATGCATGTTTGTTCTTAGGACAGGCCTCAGAGAGAACCCCAGGCTAAGATGAGCAGGTCTGTCTCGCAAGCAGAGGCCAGATGTGGATAGTTTTCCCTCCCTGTTTGAGGCTTGAGGATATCACCCATGATTTGAGCAATGGAGTCCTTTGTCCCTTTATTTGAACATGTCAAAGGTTTGCAGGCCGATCAGCGGTCCTGTATTTCCCTGGGACTGTCCTGGGTTCAGCATGGGAAGTTTTGCATTCCACTATTCTGGAGATCTACTTCGGTTGATGTCTTTGTCATTTTGACATTTCCCATTTAATGTAAGATGTTAATATTAGAGAAGTTTGGGTGATGAATGTATAAACTATCTCTGCAAAATTTCTGTCCACCTAAAATTATCCCAATTTTAATAGTATTTCAAATTAAAATAGCAAATTCCCTTAAAAAAATAAATCCCTTCATTCTAGAAAACACTCCAGTGCTGAGAAAACAATTCTTAAAACCTCAGCTGGAAGAAATCATAGAAAGACAAATAGGCTGGGAAAGTAGGAACAGCAGAAGTTTGTTTTAATGAGAGATTCCCTTCCCCATGGCATTTGCAGCTCTTTCATATTTCTTCTGGTGTTGGAACAGGGTCTTTTGAAGGTCCAGGAAAGCAACCTAAAAGTCCATTAAATAGGGATGGTTAAATAAAATTTGGAAGCTCAATCACTGGAATACAAGTCAACCTTAAAAACTGAGTCATTGTATATATAACCAGGTTGAGTAACTGCCAAGAATGAAGCAAAAATATCTATAAATCTTTATTCTATACATACTATCTATGGAAGGATACTGTGTTAAGTTTTCTAGTGTTCACTAAGTCACAGACTTAGTATCTAGAGCAATACACATTTATTATCTCATGGTTGGTCTGGATGAGGAGTCGGGACGTGATTTAACTGGGTTCTCTGTAGCACTGCAATCAATCACTATTTGTCTTTCTCCTTCTGACTCACATAACTTAGCATAATCCCTCTAGTTCTATCCATGTTATCAAAAATGGCAAGAATTCATCTTTGGGGGTTTTTATAGCTGCATAATATTCCATGGTGTATACTGGATGATTTCACTCATATGTGGAATATAGAGAAACAAAACAAAGGAGCTGACAAAACTAAACCAAGATAAATCCTAGAAATATGACTGCAGAATTGAGGCTACTAGAAGAGGAAGGGAAAATGGGGGTGGGCACAAAGTGATGTGGGAGCCCAATGGACACCCAGTGGAGGTGGAGGACTATGGGTGCTTTGTGGTGGTTGTGGTGTGATGACCTACACCTGAGGTGTGAATCTATTCCCCAACATCATACAGTGTTGTAAACCCATGTTTCCTCAATTTAAATAAAAGGCAGGACTGAGTTTTCTTCTGACACTTTGGAAAAGGATCTACTTCCAAATCTGTATGTTTGGGAGAAGAATTCAGTGCCTGCAGTTGTAGAACTGAGGGCTTCACGTGCTCACTCTTGTCAGTGGAACCACGCTCAGCGGCTGCAGGTTTTTGTCACATGAGGTTGCTAGTTCAGCTGTCTTCTTCCTCAGCAGTAAGAGAGCAAGGGCCTCAGTTAAGAGCAGCGCTCCATCTTCTAAAGCTCCATCACCTGACCGTGAGCTCCCATCACACAATGTCCTGTGACCTGTACTTTCTACAGGTGAAGAGCAGGTCCCTGGTCCTGCCCACCTCAAGGAGAGGGGCGAACCAAGGGTGTGAAACCAGGAGGAAGCCAATCTGGGGGCCATTTACGAAGTGCCCAGCACTCGAGACACTGGTAACGGTCCCTGCCGCTAAAGAGGGCATGGAGTGGGTGGAAATGGATTTTTCATCCTTTTTCATGATTTAATGTTGTTTTGTTGCCAAGTGCATGAATTATTTTTATTAAGATAAAGCACACACATAGAAACCAACAGAATTTCACCAATCAGAGAAGAAAATAAAGTTTAAAACAAAGGTGAAAGCATTTTGTTCTCTTGGCAATCATCATGTTAACAGTTTTCCTCCCCCACATATATTCAGTGACAGCTTTGGCCAACACCCGGCCAAGTTACCTACACACGGAAATGAAGGGGTGAAATGAAGGTGTGTCCTATGCCTTTAAGACTCCATGAAGTTAATCTATTGTGTTTCTATAAGATGCCTGTGGCATTATTTACAATAGCTAAGTTATGCAAGCAACCCAAGTATACCCTGCTAGAAGGTTGGATCAAGGAGATATGGTGTCCACACTGTGGAATACTATTCACCCATGAAAAAAACATGAAATCTTACTATGTGTAGCAAAATGGACAGAAATTGAGGGAAGCAGGCAAAGCAAAGGGAGCCATAAAGATAAATATTGGATGATCTCACATAAGTATAGAATATGGAAACAAGGTGGATGAACTGACAAAGTAAATAAAAATAAACAATTGGACATTGATAGCTGAACTGAGGCGACCAGAGGTAAAGAAGATGGGAGGGTGGGAAAAAGGGCTGAAGGGGCTGGTGGTATTTTGTTTTGCTTTTGTGTGTGTGAGTATGTGTGTTTAAAGACTTAGAGCTATTGAATAGTATAAATTTGCAACTAGAAGATAAGTAAGTTTTAGAGCTCTAATGCACAGCACACAAAAAAAATTTAAAGCCTTGTTCAGGCCTATTTGACTGAAGGGGTTATATTGCGGTAACTAATCCATTGAGTATCAGAGTAAAGCAGTTTAATTTCATTTATGGTTTATATGAGGAGGCTACAAGCATGCTGATGGATGGGCACCGGGGTGAGCTAGGGGCTGCCCACAGTGCCAACAGTTACACATCTCTTGATCCCCGAAGAGTGTACAGACTAGCAACATTGGTATCACCTTTGAACACACCGGAAGTGTATTTTCTATTCACACCCCAAACCTACTGAATCAGAACCTGCATTTTAAAAGGATTCAAATGCATTTTGAAGGTTGAGGCATTTTGGGTTATTTTACTCCGTGCTAGCGCTCCCAATACACTGAGAAGAACTCACCCACATTTCACAGCAAATATCTCTATAAGAACACTCGCTACAGTTTGTAACAGCAAAACTAACAAGCAAACCAACAAAAAACCTGGAAAAAGAAAAAGAATTGATCACCTGCAGGGGCTTAAAAAATAAGCACTGTATTTATCAAAGGGACACCAAAAGAAATTAAAGTGAAATCATAGCTAATATGCCATGGAGATGCAGATAAGGGGACATAGGGGTAAATCCTCAAAATAGGTAATGGTGAGCCCAAACAAAGCAAAGACAAACCAACCAATATTCCACAAAGAAATAAATAATATAATTTCATGCGTGTGAAGTGCAAGTGATGAAGTGTGTTCTGGAATGGCAAACACCAAATCCAAGACAATGATTTTGGCTGGGGAGGGGAGAAAGGAAATGAGAGGCAGAAACGCATAGGGTCTGTTCAGTGTGTATTTTCCATGCTGGATGTTAGACTTAAAGCTGTCTGCTATGTTTTCCCTACTTTTTTATGTACTCAAATATTTAATAATAAAAAGAAAAAAATAGTCAACTTTTCCAGCTGTCAAATTCTCCGTCAGCATGCACCTGCTGGTTTCCAATCACACAAGCAGTGAGTGGCGCCCCATTATTCCACATTCTCACCCAGTCTTGGTTGGTCAGACTTAATTTTTTGCCAGTCTGCTGGGCAGGCATGAAGTTGCTCCCCACTGCACTTTTAATCTTCCTATCAGCCTTCCTAAGTGAGGTGTGCTTATCCGTCATCAGCTCCCCTGTTTTGCAAACTGACTTTACCTCCCTTGCACATTTTTTCTATTTGTTTTCCTTATTGATTTGTAAGGAACACTAATTGCGAGCACTAACAATGCAAGTTGGTGTCCCTTTTCTGTTTAAGTTGCAAATAGCTAACTCTCTAAAACCAGACAGAGGCTAATGGGAGGTGTCTGGTGGCATTTGAGACACAAACTGGATCACAGAATCTTCTGGTATCTCCAAGTTGGTATCAACCTTCTTGCACTTAAAAAC
>PVIJ01009577.1:0-66002 GCA_004024925.1 Scalopus aquaticus | reverse complement strand
CAAGAAACAAGAAACAAGTCAAAGAAACAATTTAATCTCACATCTCAAAGAACTAGAAAATGAACAACAAAAAACCCCAAAAGAAAGTTTAAGAAAGGAAATAATAAAAATCAAAGCAGAACTAAATGAAATGGAAACAAAAAAAAACAATCCAGAAGATTAATGAAACCAAAAGCTGGTTCTTTGAAAAAATAAACAAAATAGACAAACCACTAGCCAGGTTTACAAAGAAAAAACGAGAGGAAACACAAATAAATAGGATCATAAATGAAAAAGGAGAAATCACAACGGACACAGCAAAAATAAAAAAAATAATCAGAGACTACTATAAACAGCTATACGGAAACAAGTATAACAACCTAGAAGATATGGACAAATTCCTAAAACTGTACAATCACCCAAAGCTAGACAAAGAAGATATAGAACACCTAAACAGACCAATCACAAGTAGTGAAATTGTAACTAACAAGTGCTTAGATATAGGTTATTCACATGTCCCTTTGCTATTTTAGTTTTAGCCTTAGAATGAGTATAGCAGGTGATTTTAAGATCTCAACCTCAGTTTTGAGTAGTAGCCACTTCTGTGAAGAGACATAGGTAATCCGACCTGTTTTTCCTTGCTGATTCAGGTTGAAGTTATTCTATGTTGAAAGCCTCAATCTCAAGTCACTCTTTACCCCGACCCAGAAGCTCTCCAACAGTGCACCTTCAGTCCTGAGTGCCAACTCACACACCCCCTTATCCAGTGCAGTGTTGGGTCTCAGTAGTCTCTAATGTTTTGTGCCTAAGTCAACCATCAGCCACTGTAAGGGTCTCAGCTCAGCAGTTGTCCCTCTCTCTTGTGGGTTGTACTGCCCGTTATTTCTATAAACAGTTCACTTAAAGTTTTTCCTATCCCTTTCTGCTGGACTATTGTTCCTAGTATGTGCTGTGGTCATCCATTTCTCCTTCAGTTTTTTGGCTTTGTTCTGCTGCAATCTGGTTGTATTTGGAGGAGCCCAGCCTGGCATCTTCATTCTGCTGCCATCTTGCTGGACTCTCCCTTTCCTTCGTTTTTATCATTGCTCAATCCACACTCACCTCCAGATACCTAGGCCCTTGCAATGATGGTTTCATTGTTCTACCTACTGCTAATCTTTTCCTTATGCTTTCAACCATCCATCTATTCTTATCATTTTAAATTACTTTTACTCAAAAGGATTACTCCTCAGAATCCTTAGTTCAGCATTCATTTACACAGATAACTGCATATAATGCAAGGACTAGCCTAAAAATTAAACAGAAAGCTTATTTCTCTGACCTACACTATCTCTCAACATCCCTCTCAAATTCAACCTGCTTTCAACTACATACAGGTTATAATTTCTATTACTTACTAATGGTCTTGTGCCCCATTGCATCATCCCTCAGGTTTTACTGAGACATAGATTGTCATCTCTTTGGAGCTATTTAAACTTGTTATCAACCAAAGTTGAGTAGAGACCATTTTTCTTTCAAAATTTAACTTAGTGCCATCATAGAAAAAATAGTAATAAAATTAATATTAGGAATAAAGCTAGCATTAATTTTTCTAAATTTTTATTGCTTAGAACTAATGATATTTCTCCTCATATCTCAGGTCCCAGTATCAGACACTGTAAGTTTCCCATTATGCATAGCAGTGCTCATGACCTAAGAGACTTAATGAGTTTCCATACATTAGGGTAACATCTCATGAAAATTCCAGGTAAGTATTCAAATTTAATAGGACCCTTTTCCTCCTAGATATTTTGCATAGAAAGTCACTTTTGGTAATTCACTAACAATATTCTGACTTCAAGTTACCTTTTCAATCATGCCTACCAATGCAGTCCCTAACGACATACTTTCATTCTAGCTATCTTGATCTCATAGTCTACACTGGTTCAATGCTCATTACCACCACTACATTTTTTTGCTTCCAATTAGGAATAACCTCATGCTTCCTTTCTGCTTATAAATGTGTATTCATATTGTCAACTCCTGCCTCAACTTCTTGGGCAGAATCTTTCTCACCCATGCTATTCCATGATAATCTACTTGTAAATATAATCACCCTTATTATTTATAACACTTATATGTTGCCTAAGTCACATACTCTAATTTATATATATTAATAGGTTTCACTTATCTATATTTAATTACTCATATATACTGTAAAATCCTAAAGGACTGATCATCTAAGCAAAATTTTTTTCAACCTCTTGGTATTAGTGATTTAAAGTATCATCAATTTAGCCTAGTTGTTAATAATTTTTTCAGCCAATGTATACTAAATATAAAGATATCATGAAGGAATTATTATACCTTTTTTACACTGAACTATGACTATTATATTTGAAAAAGTTTGTGGTTATCAGTCAACCATATACTCATATAAGCAAACATGAAACACTTTTTCCTCTAGTTAGGCCACCTTTCAGATAGTTTTGATAATTTAGTGGGGAACTCTCTTTTTAGAGGAAAAATATTTTATCAACAATGAAATATTCTCACAGTGTCAATCATGTGATGAACTGTTGTTAAATAAGAAGCTATTTTAAATTCTCATAGCTTGAGGTAAATTCCCTAAGAGTTTGCAAGTTTGAAAGTGCATGTCATGAGAGTTAAATATAATGTTGCTCAACTTTCACAGAAGCAAGGTAAAAGTGGACAAAATCTTTTTATTTATAACTCTCACTTTGGCCATCACCATTTCTTTGAGTTTTCATGACCTTCCTTTCTAGTCTATTATCAGAAATTGGTGTGGAAGAGCTCTAGAAAAATTAGCTAGATTTGCAGATTACTCCAAGACAATGGAATATTATTTCACATTTATTGTTTGCCAAAGGCCCATGAACACTCAAAAAATGGTGCGATGAAACTTTGAGCATTATAAAGTTATCAAATAAGTCATGTTAAATTGAAAAACAGGAATGTGTCAAGTGTTTAAACTAAGAAGTGGTTCTTGGTCCATATAATGGATCCTTGTTCATGAAATCCTTTTTCTGCTTTTATGTTTATGTTGGGTGACTCATGCTAACCATCAGAGTACCCAGCTTCCCCTGAGAATGATTTGCACGTGTCGTAAAGCAGAGATATTAACTATTAGAGATTAGTGTTTCTCCATTAAGAATTAAAATGTGTTAGGACTAAAACTGCATTAACTATCATTGAATTAACAAAACATTTTGGTTGTTGACATTTTAAGTAGCTATTTAATTATATTTTAATTATCCTTTGTAATCTACAGCTATCAGCAATTTGAATTTTCAATCTTTCACATTAATTGCATATTCTATAATGGCTCTGGAATCAGTCTACAGCACTCTGGTACAAATTAACAAGTGTAACAAGCCATTGCTTTACAACCAATTCACCCTTACAAGGATGACTGTAGTAACTGCAAGTTTGTGCTTATGATAATTATTCCAGTGAGTAATTTAGAAGGTGGACTTCAGCTGAATTAATCATTCATTCTTTTTTCACCCAGTTCATAATTTTAGGGAACCTACACTGAAATAGTTCCATCAGAAACTTTGACTGTAGGTGTTTCATTCTTTCGTTTTTTTCAAGAAATTTTAAAAAGTAATGTATCTCCCACTTTTAGTGAAATTTTTGCCAACTAAAAAATAATTGGATACTACACTGCCAAACGTCCCGAGAGCTAAACCTGTCTTGGCCCCCCATATGGGTGATTTGAGAAGGACCTGGAATCCTGTGTCCAAAAATGTCTGTTAAAGTAGCTGTCCCAATTACCTGGACCTTATTTCTAAGTCAACACATAGGAACAATCTAATAAAGAATTTTTTGATTTGCTTATTTATATATGACAAGACTTTCAAAAGCAATAAAATTAAATTACATGTGGAAGAACTTTTAATGAGTCCTTTTTTATTGAAAAGGATAAAAAATAACATTTGGACTGAGCTAGAAAATGTAGGACATGTGGTTTTTAGATATAATGTAGTCTGTGTTAGAGTCTTATTTCTTAGAGTTCTGAAGGAATTGAAATCCTTAAGAGGCCCCAATTAAGATGCAAATGCCCCAGGAGTAGAATTACCTTTAGAATTTATCAATGAGCACCTTAGTGTAATAACCCATAGCAAGTGAGAATTGGCAGTAACTTTACTGAAAGTCAGAATGGGGAAATGCCAAAGCCACATCACTTAATTGCTCTTCTCTGGAGCTAAGAAGGTGGTTAAGTAAAGAAATCAGAAAGAAAAAAATAACACCCAATTTTAAAGTTACTTTATAAAATGCACACATAACACATGTACACATACATAAACACACGGAGACATATATGTGCATTGTACATGTTTTTTCTTATTTGAATAAAAGTCTGTTGGCTCTCCATGGTATCAACCCCTCTTTACTTTTCCTGTCAGCATAAAGTTAAAGAATATGGTATAGTAATGATTCAGGTCCATTGCATTCCTGTTATTTTAAGTCCCATTTTCTTTTAATTCCCATTTTTTTCAAATGGCATGATTCTATATCTGAACATTTTTTTTTTAAGATTTATTTATTTTTGCATACAAGCTGGGGTGCAGGCCAGAGGTGTGGGGTGGTGAGAGTGTTCACCAGAGACAGAGTAGGGAGCAGAACAGGCAGATCAACCGAAATACACTGCTGAGGGGAGCAGCGGGCAGGGCAGAAGTCTGCTGTGCCATGTGGAGAGCTCCCTGGCCAGGCATCGAACTCTCTCGCTGGAGCCACCAACAGCTCCACAGTGCTGCGCTTAACTGTTGAACCACCAGGGAAGCCCCTATATCTGAAAATGTTAATGCCAAATCAAGAAATATATTCATGAATGAAAGAAGAGAAGAGAAATTCTTAGCACTCAGGCACATGAATATGATAGAGAATGTAAGTTGCTTATAATGCTTCCTCAGAAATGGACAGGATAGGACCTCCCTGGTGGTGCAGGGGTTAAAGTCTCAGCACTATGAAACTGTTGCCAATGATTACAGCATAATTTCAATCCCCAGCCAGGGAGCTAATCCACATGGTATAGCAGACCTCTCCTGTCTTGCCCACTGCTCCCTTCAGCAATGCATTTCAGTAGATCCGCCTGTTCTGCTCCCCATCTGTCTCTGGTGAATACTCTAACCCCCCTGCACCTCTGCCCTCTACCCAAGTTCTTATATGCATAAATGAATAAAGTAAATCTAAAAAAATAAGAAATGGACAGGATAGAAAATATTATATATATATATAAAGTTATGTATTCAATGTATTTGGGACATGTAAATTTGCTTTCCCCCTTGCTTTTATTAAAATAGGTGCTTAGAGGCCTTCCTAGTGGCATAGGACTTAAGTCTCAGTGCTATCACCCTGATGGCCTGAGTTCACTCCCCAGCCAAGGAATTAACCCACATATGGTACAACAGACCCCTCCAATCTTGCCACCTGCTCCCCTCAGCAATTTATTTCACTAATATCTGCCTGTTCGGCTCCCTGCTCTGTCTCTGGTGTATCCTCTCACCCCCCGCACCTCTGGTCCAGACCCCAGTTCTTGTATGCATAAATGAATAAAAATAAATCCTTATAAATAAATAAAATAAATAGATGCTTTATAAAAAAATATGATTATGTGGTATGGTAACATATTACATCTGAAGACGTATGATCATCTACCTCTCAATCATATGTAAGCCAATGTTACCTCAGTAAAAAAGAGAGAATTCTAAAGGCTAAAGTATATCACAATATTTCCTCTCTTCTCTACATTTAGTTCTGCTTCTTATAATCTACTAAACTCTAAGATTTTATACTTCCTAATTTTCAGTAGTTTGTAGTTCTATAATGAAGAGGCTAAATGGCAGGGTCCCAGAATTTTGTGACACCCCATTCACTGGAGAATATTCTACATGTTTGTAAGGTCCTGGTCTAAAAAGACCATATAGGAGTTTAGAGCTAAAATCGTCAAAGCCTGTTTATGTGCTATTCATTACTTGTCAGATAACACACCTAAGAACTCCAAGGTTGAACCATTTTCCCAATAATCCAGTAATGATAAATGTTGGAGTTTGGACTTGAAGAGAAGTTCCTTGATTTCTAGAGGAAAAACTCAAATACTCTCACTGTGTCCTGTTAATATATAAAATTGTTATTTTTCCAGGTTTAGATTTTTTGTTGTTTTCCTTGTTGCTTTGACTGTTTATCTTCACCCACTGGCTCTCTCTTTTTTTTTTTTTTAAGATTTATTTATTTATACATACAAGCTGGGGTACAGCCAGAGGCATGGGGTGGTGAGAAGGTTCACCAGAGACAGAGTGGGGAGCAGCACAGGCAGATCGACCGAAATACACTGCTGAGGGGAGCAGCGGGCAAGGCAGGAGAGTGCTGCCACACCACGTAGGAATCTCCCCGGCGGGGCGTCGAACTTGTGTAGCTGCTGCTGACAGCTCCACAGTGCAGCGCTTGACCACTGTGCCACCAGGGAGCTCCACCCACTGGATCTCTTATATTTGCACATTCATAATTATTTAATCTTCTAATGAGCTTTATGTGGCAACTGATTTAGTAATAAATGAATCAGCTTAAGACTTTTAGAACAGCCCTCTTCTAAATGCCCATCATATTTTTTGGTTTGTTTGAGTAAATAATTATGAATCATTTCATTTTCTTATATTAATCTATAGCTGAAGTTAATTCATTTTGATTATTTGGTGACTTTTGTCTCCTGGAAACAAATTTAGGAAAAAGAAGTAGATCTGAGACAGTCCTATAGTTTTCTCCTGAAGAAAATAATTTCACTGTAACATACTATATCCAGGGGCCCTGAGACAAATGCACCTGCAATCTACCTTTTCTAAATCTAAGAGAAAGCAAGTAGTTAAATCTACACAATCAGTAATCATTCTTGCTGAACAATTGTTAACAGATTTGGGTTTCTCACTAAATTTCTGTTGTTTTCCTTGTTGCTTTGACTGTTTATCTTCACCCACTGGCTAAATTTCCAGATTTCTTACCAAATCTGCTCCATCATTGGGCCTTATATATTCTGCTTTCTTTCTTTCCCTCCCACTTTATCATGTTGGCAAAAAGAATAAATAGGTGGTACTTGTTAGACTTTAGGCCTGTTTAAATACATAAACTTCAGCTATTTAACCTTGGTTTATCTCCTTTTCCTGGACTATTTCTAGTAAAATATATTAGGGACTTTGCTAAAGACTTTGGTCTGCCCTTGCTCTATACTACCTCTTAACAGCCTGCTATGCCAGCTGGATTATGTAATGCTTTGCCACTCAACCAATAAAAGTGACTTGTGCCTTAGGACGCTTCCTTAAAATTATTTGTCCAATATTAGAAAGATACTTATACCTGATAAATTTCCCAGCCTGGTCAAATATGATCTTGTGATAAAGTCCATGTAAGCAGGTAAACTGACTCCAGAATCCTGGTAAAATGTCTTGGTTATTTAATCTGTCTGTGTTAACTTCATCCTGGCATCTTGAATTGAATAGTTTCACTTAGTGTTCATTACAGGGGAGTGTGATAAATAAGATAAACTGCAACTGCAGATAAAATTAATTTTTTTTTTATTTTCTTATATACCAAAATTGATACTCAATAGTCTGGTGTTTGAAAGAGAAATGAAGCATTATGGTGACTTCAAAATCTTAAGGATTAGTTATCTCAGTCCAATACCAAATTTACTCAGATGAATTTAGTTGCATACATTTTCATAGCACACACAAAGTTTCATTTACATTCTAGCTTCACATATGGAAACACTAACCCTTGCTCTGTTCTGTCATCTTGGATTAGAATTAGACTCTTCATTCTCTTAATGCTTTCCATTAAAGGAAGAATTTTTTTAATTTACAAAAATTTGGTATATTTGAAGAACTCTGACACAGAGTGACAATTTGGCCAGTGTTGTTACTCAGTTGATGAATGGAAAGAGTTTATTCACCACCTGTTGGAAAATGTTAGTGTTCATGTTCAATCATGTGCCTAATTTAGTGTGTAATTGGAAATGTAGTGCTTGCAAGGCAGGCAAATCTTTTTGAAGATTTAGCTATTTATATTGAGCGTATTAATTGCACTGAAGTAGAGGAGAACACAAAGCTATCAGGAGAACAGAAACTACTTTCAAAGTAACTGCTCAACAGGACACACACTGGTTACGTAGAGAGATAAAAGCACTGTGTTGTCTGAGTAAGTGTGAAAGACTTAAGAGCTGCCATATTATCACCATCACAAATTGTCAGCAGATGTTTCTTCTATTCAACTAAAATGGGCACTGGTCCTCGCCACTGTAAAATACATCCACCAGTGACTTTTAAAGTCTTTGTGTCTTTTTTCTGTCCTGTTTTAACATTTTCCTGCTGAGTTTATTTATAAATATAAATGTGAAATACTATACACAACAGACACATGGCAACTCCTGCAGTGTTCTTCCATTTTCCGCTGAGTCCAAACATTCAACACCACTGAGTACAAACATTCAACAGGATGATTCTCAGAATTTTTCCAAGAGAAACTTTTAATGACTGTGGCCTTCTCACTCAACATCAGCATGTGGCAGTATGTGGCTCCTTCACACAAAAACAGTTTTGTTTATGTCAGAGATGGTACTTAAAATTAAGTCACACTTAAAGACTCATGTCTCCAATCAAGCTCCAATGGGGAAAGGAGAACACAACATCAAGAAGAAATTGGGAACTAAGAGGCTTCCCTACCAGCCATTATATGGTGGGGGTGGGGGGAAAGAGGTGTGGGAGAGGCTAAATTCAGGCAAACAGCAGAAATGTTCAATTGTAGTCCCCTTGCACAAGGAAACTCCAAAAAGCTTCAAAAAACAATGAATATCAATCTTTCTCAAGAAAAGATGCCTCTGATGGAAAGCAGGGTGGGGAGGAGGCAAAAAAGAGTTATATCTTCTTTTTTAGTTCTCTTTACCATCCCAAGTTTCTTTCTCTGATATTTTTCTAAAATCTCCAATCTATAATGATCCTCCTTTAATCCCTTGTCTCATATTTCTCACTCCGTTATCCTTTAGGATACTGTCTTCTGAGGAGGTAACCTCTGTGCATGCCCTAACTCGTACAATTTAGCTCCCTACAGCATTTGCCTTCCTCTTCTCTGCCCAGCACCCTCAATCAGCCTCTAAGACACAAAAACAAGGAAACCAACAGGGTGAGAAAGACTAGGAATACCTACCCTGAACATTTTTTTCCTGTTGCACTTCTATTTTAATAGTTATTTTGTTTATATTAACATTTATGCTTAAGTCCTCTTGACATTCTCACATTTTCTTTGAACATAAATAGGTTAAATTTTTCTCAAGAAAATGAGTCAGAGAAAATATAAAAGAAGGCTAGTGTCACTTTAGAGAATAACCATAGAAAACAGAAAAAATAGATTGTTTGAGGTTCATCTCATTTCACTACTGCATTTCGATGATGTTGTGTACTATTGTAGATGACATAGCTGTACTAATTGATTTGATTCATATCACCCTTGAATGACCAGGACTTAGAAAATGATAATGGCTTAAATTTAGAGAACTGAGAAACTTAATTTACAACAAGCTCTTCCTCTACAAATAATTAGTATGTTTTAAATTGCTTTTTTAAAATGTTTGCTGAACTACCTAGTTAGAAAAATTGATATTTATATTTATTAATAACCTCCTTCTTAAGTGATGGTTTCACTTCTAGACATTCTCTTCTCTGCACATTACGCCAGAAATATCTTCTTAAAAATAGTTACACAACTCTTTTAAAAAATAGTTACAAATTATGCCATTATGCATCTGAGAGCATTCAGTGATTCCTTCAGAATAAAATCCAAACTCCAAACTTCTAAGGTCTTCAAGGTCTTCTGTTCTGCGATGCCAGCATACTCTCCTAATTTATTCCCCACTGTTTCTGCTCATGTACTGTATGTTCAAAGCAAACCAAACCAATGATTTAGGAAGTCATTATTTCCCAGGTAAGTCATATATCTAAGGATTCATATGACTTTGTTCAGAGTCAGTTTACCTGGAATGTGACCTTCAGCTGCTACCTGTGCTGCTGAAATCTTACTGCATGTTCAGACCAGCCTAACACTCCCTGCTCTGAAAGTGTTCCCTGAGTTTCTAGAACTGGTCTCTGCCCCCCTTCATTCTTCTTGTTTCTCTCTTATATAACACGTTTGCCATGATCATTTGAATACTAGCCTGTCTCTTTCATCCTTAGTCACAAAGCCAGCAAGAAAAGAGCTTACTATTCCTGGCATCCTCCACAATTAACAGTGACCTACATATAGAAGATATTCAGTCAATATGTTTCGTTTTAACAATTAACTTAACCTGTTTCCTCTAATAAAATGATTATTCATTTCAATGTCAGGAGAAGAGAATCTGTTTCGTGGACCTTGGTAAGCCTGAATAAGTAGGTTTTGGCATGTTCAGCTTCGATGAAATGTGTCAAGCTCTTCTTCAAAAGGGAAGGAGCTCCCAAAACTTGGGGGAAAATTTCGTACAATGAGTAACCTCCTCCCCCGAAAAAAGGACAAATGTGCAGCACATTTAATGACAAGACATAATATGCCTGTGAAATTATTGAAGTCATTTCTTGATTCTCAGAACAAGTCTGGATTTTTGGCTACAGGAAAAGTCTAACAATATTTTGGTTCAGCTAACATTGTGAATGTACAATCTCTTTTACAAAATGTTGATAATCAGAGGCAAGAACTGTCATCAGGGCCTCCCTGGTGGCTCAACAGGTTAAGTCACAGCACTATGAAGCTATCCAGAGCCACTGCAGCATGAGTTCGATCCCCGGCCAGGGAGATTCCCACATGGATCAGCAGACCTCTCCTGTCTCACCCACTGCTCCCCTCAGCAGTATTTCATTCAGTCTGCCTGTTCTGCTCCCTGTTCTGTCTCTGGTGAATCCTCTCACCCCCCACACCTCTGACCTACATCCCAGCTTGTATGCATAAATAAATAAATATTTTTTTAAAAAAGAACTGTCATCAGTGAAGTAAACATGCATGAAAGTGAGAGGAGTCCTGAATGCATCACATCCCAATTTAACATGGTTGCTTTATGCATTTTGAGAATGAAACAAGAAAAAGAAAATATACTTTGAGAAAATACCCTCAGTAATTTCAGAACACATTAATTTAACAGCTCTTCAAAAAGATTTCAGTATCAACATTGATAGTAAAATTCTAAAGCGCTGCCTGAGGGGGAAAGTGGGGTCAACATTTTTCATTCATTGAAGTCAACATGTTTGGCTACATGCCATCCACCTTCCCAATAGCCAGGTGATGCTGTGTTGATGAAGATGGAGCTGTAGGACCTTAGTTGTGTCAATGGATTTTCCTTTAACGTTGAAGGAAAACAATGGCTGAAAAACAGTCAAATTTACATGGATCTTCAAGGTGAAAAAGCTGAAAAAAGTCATCACTCATGAAGCAAAATGAAAATCATCAACCCACTGAAAAGAAAACATGCATCATTGATATTGGCTGCATGCTTCATCCAAATGAAAATACTAACAGGTGAATGCATGAAAATACAAGATGAAGGACAGGTTTTGATTAACACACACTTTCTAGGTAAGAATTTTTATGACTGAGAATTATACAGCTAATAGTTTATGATAGTGAAAATTGTCGCTTACTTCTGTTGTTGTTTTCACTTATGAAAGACGATAACACAATGGTTAGGACACAGACTCCTGATTCTCCCAATCACTACCCTGTCAATGATACCTCTCTCATAAGATTATTGAACAGTATTTGTTAAATGCCCATAAAGGGCCTCCCTGGTGGCGCAGCGGTTAAGCGCTGAGCTGTGGAGCTGTCAGCAACGCGCGATGCGAGTTCGACGCCCAGCTGGGGAGAATCCCACATGGTGCGGCAGACTTCTCCTGCCTCACCCACTGCTCCCCTCAGCTGTGTATTTCTGATCTGCCTGTTCTGCTCCCCACTCTGTCTCTGGTGAGCCCTCTCACCGCCCCACACCTCTGGCCTGTACCCCAGCCTGTATGTATAAATAAATAAATCTTAAAAAAAAATGCCCGCAAAACTTACCAGAATCTACTGTACGTTCTAGCAGACATTTGTGATTAGAACAGACAAAATTCTTTCTGCCCTCATGGAACTTACATTCTAGTGGTTTCTAGATATAAGCAAGATAACATAGAGAAAGGATTCAAAGAGTCTGGCACAAAGTGAGAGTTCAATAAATATCACTTATTATTCCTTCCTTAATTTTGACTGCCATCAACTATGCACAAGTTGGCATGATACAAGTTTAAGACATGATACTGTGTCCTGCAAGTGCTTGTGAGCTTTGCCCCAGTCATGCCCCAGATTAAAGAGATGGGAAAATTCTTCCTGTGATGGTCAATTTTGTGTCAATTGGACGAGAGTATGGGGTATTCAGACATTTGGTTAAACAATGTTCTGGATTCATTTTTGGGTATGTTTATGGAAGAGAGTCCCATTTGAATTGCTGGCCTGAATAATACACATTCCTCTCACCCTCATGGGCGAGCCTGGTCCCAACTGTTGGAGGATTGACTAAAACAAAAGGTAGGGCTAGTGAGTAGTCATCTCTCTACATGAAAGTTCTCCCACTAGGACACTAGTGTTTACCTGCTCTTGGACTGGAACCTACAACCACTGGAACTCCTGGTTCTTCAGCCTTTGGACTGAGAGTAGAACCACATTTCTGGTTCTGCTGGGTTTCCAGCTTGCTGACAACCGATTATAGGATTTCTCAGTCTCCATAATCGCATGAGTCAATTCCTCATAATAAATGTCTTTTTATATATACCTTCTATTTCTGCTTCTGTGGGAAACCCTGACTAATACACTTCCTCTCCAAAAGTTAAATTTGTTTCTAACTAGAATCAAGTAGGGCAGAAATTTCTCACCTAAAATGAAGTAATGACTAAAGGGAAAAAGAGAGGGGTGGGGGGGATTTCCTGAACTCACCAATATGTGGAATTCTCAGCAAGTTATTTTCCTTCAATTGCTCAACAGTGAAAATATGTAAATTGTTATATTGGAGATGAAGACCTCACTATGAGGCCAAACTAATTCACTTACAGGAAGCAACTATGTAGTGTCCTAGTGTAGGAAATGAGTGAACTTTTTTCCCATAAAGGGCCACTTAGTAAATATGGCTTTGTAGGCTTTACTGCCTTCATCGCTACTGCTCAATTCTGCTTTATGTGCAAAGCAGCCATTGATAATACATAAAAAGATAGGTATGGCTGTATTCTAAGACTTTTTGGGGGGTCTTGAAATTATCAATTATCTGCTCTGTAATTATCTGTAGGTCACTTGAACTCTATTAGTAAAGTAACTACCTCCCAAGTTTGCAAGAATTGAGTGGACTATGTACCTCGATTGTTAAGGGAAGCATGTAAAATATGGTACATACTATAGAAAGTTAATTCTTACTCTTTCAGCTCATTTTATTTGTCGCCAAAAGGTTTGGGGTCTTCTACACAGTGCCTATTTTTTTAAAAAAAGAAAGAATTTAATGTAGACTGAAATGAAGTTACAGTAAATTTTCCAGAAAAAAATTTTCAGCACTGCTGTTAATGCGATCTGGAGCTTTGGAACATGTTCCTGCAAATATTTAGTAAGCGCATGCTTAGTAATGTATCTTCTTTAGCAACAAAGAATGTCTAATTGTAGTGAGGGCTGAAAAAATGAAAAAAAAAACTGTTCAGATAGAATTTGAATACTTTTAGCTGCTTCAGCAGTTACTCTTTCTTATATAACTTCTCAAAGTTTTCACATTTCATTTGTTGCATTTACTCAATTTTTCTCCTGTGTAATTCAAAATATTCCAGTTGTCTAAAAATGATTGTTGATAATGCAGTAAAAAAAATGGACATATTTATTTCTCTTGAAGGTCAGTCAAAAATATTTCACCCCAAATTATCTTTTCACCACTTTGATCAATTTACACTCATCTTGAAGGCTTTTATTTCTCTTAAATACATCATGACCATGTGCTGTGTCCTAAGAGTTCACAGTTCTCAGAACCCTCCCTCATTATCCCTGACTCCCCCACTTTACAGCTCCCTCCACCCAGATAGGAAGCATGTCAATCCTTTCATCTGCATTCCCAGGACCTGAACTATGTCTGGAATGCCTTCTGCCGACTTGATGGGTTCCCTCCCTTCTATGGAGCTTATCAGATCACACTTTCTTCTCGACCTTCTCCAAATCTCTGAAAATGCAGAAGTATACCCTACCCCCACTGTAGCGTGGAAGACAGGAAATTTTGCCTGTAAATGCAGGAGAGCCTGTGCCACCCAATGTTTACACCATGTTCATGTGTTGCTTTAACCTTTGCATTATATATGATCTGAATGTCATTCTTTCAGGTAGTGATCACCACTATGGATTGCTAATTCCAGTATAATAAATTGGGAATCTCTTTGTTTTCCTTAGTGGAAGTGTTTTCTCTCTGGGAACCAGATCTTCTAGAAGCAAAGAGATAGAAAGACAGAACACACATTCTCAAAGAAAGTCACTTATAGTGAAGGCAAGTCACAGTGTGTGGTAAATACACTGGTCTCCAAAATGTCCATCCCTTCCTGGAGCCTTTAACTACAGTGTTACATGGCAATAGAGATTTGCAAATATAATTGAAATGGTGATCTTTAAGATAAGGAGACAGCCCTGGTTTATTTCCTTGTAATCATGTGATTAATTAAGCCCTTAAAAACAGAAAAATTTTTCCTGGCTTGAGTAAGAGATATACAGCAAAAGGAAAAGAGATTCACAGTTTGAAAGGCACTAGGCTGGCCCTTGCTGGAGGAGAGCCACATGGAGGAATGTAGGCAGTGTCTAGGGGCCAAGTCATGTCCCCAGGGAACAGTCTGCAGAGAAACAGACTTCAGACCTAGATGTGAAGAACTGAAACCTCAAGGAGCTGAACTTAGTTAACATCTTACAGTAAACTTGGAAGGGGATTTATCGCTCCATCTTCCAGTAAGTTCTACAAGCCTGCTGATAGCTTCATTTGGGAACCCAACAGAAAAAAAAGAGTGGCCAAAAAAAATAAAATAAAATAAATTAACATAGGTTCTAAAGTATGAAAAATAAGTTAAACTAACAAAGAAGGAATAATATTGTACCCCAGTATTTTAGGACTACTAATATCAGAGGACCCTAGAGTGGAAAGGGAGAAGTTGTTAACAAAACCCAGGTTAATTTTATAGATGTTTTATAGAGGGTACTGCCAGATAATCTTCAGCAAAGTGCTTTAGTCAATGCAGGCTAACATCACAGGGAGAGTAGTTGAGGAATAAATATCCAATCTACTCTCCTCCAGACTTCCACTGAGAAAAATCCTGCCAGAAACTAGGCTAGGAAGTCTGATGTGGTATCCCATAATGATCAGCTTCTCTAAGCTCAGAGCCTGCTGGGAAAGAGGACAGAAGATCTGGATAGGCAAAAGAAATATCTCTTATAGCATAGCTATGGGAGGGAAGCTGGAAATCGATGTTTTAAAATAACTCCCAGGAAATAGTTCACTTTTATACCTCCGTGACCAATTGCTTCTATGTCATTTATTCAGTCATTCAAGAAACAATTGGGTGTCAATTATTTGTATGGCCAACGTTAATTGTTAGACAGGATTGAATAAAACAGACAAAAGTTCTTTCACACTAAGAGAAGGTGGGGTGGAAGCAAAGAGGGGAAGAGGGCCCAGTGGCCTAGGGTAAGGGATTATGGATGTTTTGATAATGGGGCTGGTGTGGTAACATACATGTTAAGAGTGAACCTATTTCCCTACATCATGTAGATTGTTGCAAACTGATGTTACCTCAATAAAGGAGGAGGAAAAAGCTCTTTCAACCATTTCAAATTCCCTGACCTAAAGCTATAGCCATTTCATTGTCATAGGTCTGGAATGAGTTTGTTCCTGTCATTCCATATGCAGAATTGGAATTTGCATCTATACTGCCACAACCCTCATGGTTATCATGCTTGCAGGCCACATTCTTTTAAGCGGTGTGCTGACACCAATGATTCTTCCACTCTCATGTCGTCACTCTGCTCATGGCAACCCCATATAAAAATGCACAGAAAGTTCTTCTTTCTCTATTGTAAAAAAAATGTTTAGATGACTTAAAATCTAAGTTCTCAAAAATATTTTGACTCTTTAAAGTGAGTTTCCTTCCCTCAGAGCACACCCTGTCATTAGGATGGCAAGATGACTTGCAAAGATTCAGTTAACGGTAACAACACTATACTTGAAACTACCACTGACTCTGTGGCTGAATTGAACTATTCCTGACCGTTCTTCTTCCTTCAGGTTCAGTTTTCCTCCAGGCAGTAAAAAACCCTCTTCTTTTCCCTGTCGAGACTCTAAATGTAATTCAGATGATACAACTAGGTACATTAAAGAGAAGTAGGGAGAGGACAGTCAATCACCCTTGGGCTCAGCTGGGACACCGGGTAGCTTACACTGTACTCAGTAGTTTAAAATTCATCCTGTCAAGATTGAGGAGCCGCAAGTTGAGAGAGAGAGAGAGAGAGAGAGAGAGAGAGAGAGAGAGAGAGACTGAGATTGATCTTTCAGAGGATTTTGCAAGCATTCTTATGCCAGCATTTAGTGATATGAGTAAATTGCCCTCTGGGAAATTTTGATACTAAATATATTGTGACATAAAAAATAATAGCCTCAAATTGCTAATCATATTATTCCCCAAGAAGAAATTTTTAAATCATCAATTTTGGCAAAGGTTAAAGGACTTAAGATTTATGAAGGGGAACTGGTCCAAGGGACTCCCAGGTTTAAGGTTTAAGTTATAGAAACAAACATAATTTTAAATTATCATCTAGGAAGTTTGAAACTGGAGTAGAGTTCTAGACCTTAAGGGGGCAATAGGATGTTTACCCAGGACCTACCCGGGAATGATGTAAGAATTTGGTGTGGGTGACTATTGGAAGGGAATCCTTGAAATAAGTATTAACAAGCAGCAAGTTTGAGAAGCAACTATCAGTTTTAAACAGCAGGGTGAAAAATGCCAGGTTAAAATGATAAAATCTTTTAAATGTTGTGAAGTTATTTTACTTCAAGTTTGTGTTTGTGAGCTCTGTGCTATCCAACTTGCCAAAGTTTGTCATTTCATACCATTGTGTGTAACTTCCATTTACCGTGCCACTGTGGCAATTCCTTGCAATCATGATCACAAAACATTGGTGTTTACATCATACCATTCATTCAAATCTTGACTTATCTTTTAAAAAATCTGTTGTCTGTATATTTTCTTATGAATGTTTACATCCATGACTCCCTCAGTAGTTTTCTTTTGCTATCTCTAGCTTCCTGATAACTGCAATTAAGAATAGAAAAGTAGATTGTGATGGAAGATGAATACAGTGTCCCCCAAACCACCCAGCTGCCTATTTTGAAGGCAAAAGGTAGAGCAGTAAAAGCTGTCTACATCAACTCATTTGTATCTAGTCTATAATAGACTGGATGCTTCCATACTAGCACAAGCCACACTTTTTCTGTCAGTTTTCAAATTAACATCTATTCCAGTCCCCCAAAATATTGGTATATAAAATTTTTATAAACATTTTATGCTATTAAACTTTTAGAGACCTTATATTTTTCTCAATAATATTAATTAAACATTAATGTCCAAAGTCACAGGTTTTCATCTTTTGCAATTTGGTCATTCTCAGAGTTCATTAACTAAGCCTATGAATTTAGAACATTTTTCTATTAGGAAGGCAATAAATCAGGTTTCTTTTTTCTGTTGGTGCAACAGTCAGTACTATTTTTGACAAATTTAATCCATAAATGGTACATGGCTTTTGGCTGAAATGAGAAATTTAATGAAAAATAATTGATCCTCATGTTTTATTTTTCAAGGGTCATAAACTTTTCATGCACATTGCTATCAATACTTTCATTAGCACCATTAAAATACTCTGCAATTGAAATTTTATCAGAAAAGTTTAGCAACAAAGGCAAAAATATTTCGTTTACTTAAAAGCCAAGCGTGAAGTTGCTCCTGAGTTTTGTTTTCCATTCTTCTTTTTTCTTGTTCCCCCCTCTTTTAAACTTTTCATTTTCTTCCTATCAATGGTTTATAATAACAGCTTTGTCTGGCCCCTGAATTCTTTCTTGTCATTTAATGCCAGCTGGAGTCTTGAGAAGCCCTGGCTTCACTTCTAGCTTTTAACTTCTCCAGACTGTAGGTCATTAATTGTTCAGTAAAAGAGCTGAAGATCAGATAAAGTTGCTTAACCCCTCCCAAACCAGTGGCCCTGGAAGCCTGGGGTCTCTTCTTTGCAAGTCATTCTGCTTCCTTTAGCTAACCCTTTTATTTGGTTAGCTCTGCAGGATTTCAAACAGTACCCTTTTGTTGAACTCAATCTCCCTTCTCTATGGTAGTAAAAGGGTTAAGTAACATTAAAATCAAAATTTATTTGCCCTTTACCCTTTTCATCATTTATGCTCTGGTTTGGATGTCTATGGCCTTTCTCCTTCCTTGCTTTCCTTCCCAGAACTTCACATTTATGGTTAATGGATCTATTAAAGAGGACTGCTATTAAAGAAGAGGGTGTTATATGTTCAAGCTGTAATTTAATATAGCTCTTTTGTTTATTTAATTAATTAACTCATTAACTGACTCCCCTAAATTTTTCATGGGAGCTTGTAATAATACACACTACGGAAATAGGGGGAAAGAGAGAGAGAGTTTGTGTGACTGTACATATACGTCTGTTGTATATATGCATATAATATATGTTACTAGAAAAATATAAATACACATTACAGAAAATAGGCAGTAGAACATATATTTACATCTAGGACACTATGCAATTATTAATATATATATATAATACTAATGTGTAACATTATTATATAACATGTAGCTGCTTATATGAAACATATTAAATTGAAATCAAATGTATGAAGACATAACAAAACCTGTACAAACCCATTCTCATATAATAATTTTTGGATCAAAGTATTTGTTCTATCTAAAGTAGATTTTGACACTTGCATTAGAGTTGCTTTTTCAACAAAAGATTTAAGAAAACCTATACAGGGCAGTATAAAACGAGAGACATGAGAAGTTGTCAGATCCTTTGCCCCAGCTTTCCATCACTTACTTAAGTTTAATTTCCTTAATGGTTCTACTCTTTTTTAAAAGTGGAAGAACTTTGTAAAGATAAGGGTACATTAGAGCCCATTAACACCATTAGGGCAAATGTCTTTTAAAAAATCTGTTGAATGTAACAAAAATGTTGAATTTCTACTCTCTTAGGCTTTTTTTTTTTTTTTTCATTTTGCTCCTAGGACTGTGGCCAGGTGCATTACATTTCAAAGCACCTTAATACCATTTGTATTTAACTTGTGGGATATCATGACCACAGATAAACCTTGCGAAGACAGAACCATTTAGTTAAACTTGCATCAGGCCACATGACATAAACTGCACAAAGACAGTTTCCAGCTGGGAAAACACTTAAATTCCACTTACAGCTTTAAACTGTGATTCTGTCTTTGAAAATTCTCACTAGCCCTCAGCCCAGGCTTTAGTGGTTACCTATATGAAGACTACATGTAGGAAACTATACTTTTACTTTCCTTTCTAGAAAATTGCATGGAGTCCTAACAAGTTCACTGTGAAGAGGGGGATATTATCACAAGAGTTTAAATGTAATATAATAAAAGAAGGAAAATAATTACATAAAGGAAAGTGTTGCAGTTAAACTGTGACTTCTGTTTACAGCCACTTCCCTCCTTAAAAATCTCCCACTGCCAGAAATAAAAATTGCTCAGATGAGTTTTTAACCTCCTTGAATAAACAGCTTGCCCAAATTTATTGAAACCTCAACCTACCATCATATCTTTTGTTGTTTGATTAGGTTATTCTTGGTTAGGTGGTCTCACTTTTTATTTTTATTCTTTAAACTATCAATTTCTTATTTACCATTTGTAACACAGTTTACAATAGTTCACAATGATTTTCTAGAGATCATTTATGAAAGCTGAGGTTTATGGGCAGAAAAAATTTCTTTGTAACCATTATTGACTCCCAAATAGGACATTCTTCTTTGTATGCCACTCAAAAGGCACCTAATTGAAATTCATGAAAGTAATAGAGGGATAACCTTGAATATAATCTGTTATCATTATTAAGTCATCTACAAACTTCATTTCTTTCATTTGTAAATTATTCCCATGACTGTAACACAAATCTTCTGTATCAGGACAGTAGTGATGAGAAGGACGGAGCAGTGTCAGGCAGCCCTGGGCCTGAGAATCACCTGGGTCACTTACTTGCAAGCGTCCTTGGGGAAAATACTCAACTTCTCTTGATTTTTCAACCTATAAAGTGGAAATAAAATTAGTACATACATGGAAGAGACTCTTGAGAAGACCAAAGGACATAATGTAATGTATTATGCATAGTGCCTGACATGTGAAAAAATCATATACTATTGAAATCCTCTGGTTTAGAATTATAGCAATTAAAGATAAATTCATGGCATTTGCAGTAACATGAGTGGCGCTGGGAAGGATCATGCTAAGTGAAATAAGTCAGAAATACTAGATGTATAAATGGAATACAGAACAGCCGAACAAAGAGTTAGACAAAGACAATCATTAAAACCAACCACTGAAGGCTGACTATGGAAGCACCCAGATGAGAAGGATAGAAGTGAGAGCTTGTTTGGGGAAAGAGTGCACAGTGAACTATGGTGGACTGTGGGTGCTTTGATGGTACTTTCGTGGTGGAAGACCACACCCATGGAGAAAAATCCTATACTGTCAAAATATTAACAAGGATGTAAAATAATGGTATTTCATTTATTTAAAAAAAAGATGTTATACAAAATTAGAATCAAGTAAAATTAAATCACAGTTCCTATTTTTAAAAAGAGAGAATTGTTTTCACATTGGACAATGAATAGCAGAAGATTGTGATCTTTGAGAGATGGGGAATTACAGAAATGACTCCTATGATCACCCCAAATTTTTGCCTAGAATTATTTTCTGAAGTGTAGAACAAACAGGGCAGCTAAGCCAAAAGTGATGACTTAAGGTGACAAAGTTTGGAGCTAAGTGTCAAAGTGACTGGAGTATGTAGATCATATAACTAAAGAGGGAGTTATTCAAAAAAGGAAATCCAGAATTCTGCATGGTGTTCATTTGACTCTGGCTGATTGCCAATCTTAGACTGCTCAGAGCAAAATTCTATCATGTTGGAAAAAGAACATCTGTTGACAAAATATTACCAAAAATCTTTAAACCAAACAATTCCTACAGCTCACAGAAGTCCAGGAATCACTCAAGTTTTGACCATCCAGAGTGGAAAGACCGAATAGTGTGTGTATATGTGTAGATAGATAGATAGATAGATATGTATGCATGTATATGTATATGTTGCCATTCTCTAGAAACTTCCCGACAAATTCAAGCCTTAGAAGTGGGACCGAATTAAAAATAGAGTAATATCAGTGTCAGAAATGCCCTAACCTCTGTATGATCAGACTTTTCTACATGTAACTTAACTGCCAGACCAACCATAGTAAAAGATTTTTCAAGATATTTGATAAAATCTAGTACCCCAAAATGTAAAATTATAATGTATCAGCAGCCTACAAAAAAAATGAGTAAGCATCTGAAGAAAAAAATGCAACTCATAACTAGAAGAAAAATAGGAAAATAGAAATATATGAGGATATATTTGAGGTTACAGAATTAGCAGACATAGATGTGATAAATGGTAATATAAATATGCTCAGAGATTTAAAGGAAAAGATGTGCCTAATACGGCTAGAACCTAGTGAAACAAATGAACTTTTTAAAATGAAAAATAAAATAGTAAAATTATATTGAATGAAGTTCATAGCAAATCAGATACTTCAAAAGAATAGATCACTGAATTTGTAAATATAGTAATAAAACTTCTCAAAATGAAGTTCAGTGATAAAAAGATGATTAAACAAGCAAACAAAAACCAGAATCTTAGTGACTTTTGGGACAACTTCAAATGATCTCACATTTGTGTAATTGGTATCTAATAGAAGAATGAGACAGAAGAAAGGTTGATAATATCATGGGTGAAAAACTAGTTTGAATAAGACTGTTTAAACTAAGACTGTATATTCCTACAGTTCAAATAGGATAAATTAAACAAACAAAAGCACATCAAGGTCTACCATATTCTAATTGCTTAAAACCATTCTTTTTTACGTCCTTAATTGAAACTTTAGTACAAAGCTCTATAAATTAAACAGCATTGTACTGGCACAAAACTATGGCATCAAGAGCCCAGAAGTAAACTGAGGCACATGGTCCAGTAATATCTGACAAGGCCAAAAATGATGAATTTGATAAAGTGACTTTCTTCAATAAATGGCAGTGGGGAAATTGTATTTTCAAACGAAAAAAAAAAAAAAGAAGAAGAAAAAGAAAACCTGATTTGAAATGGATTAAGGACCTAAGTCATGAAAACCATTCTTAAAGAAAAATTCTTAAAGAAGCCATGGAGACAGGGGACATACAGATATAAGCAATACAGCAGATTTCCAATTAAGAATTCTAGAATCCATGGAATAATGAAACAACTTTAAAATTTTAAAGCAAAAAATTATTAACCCAGAAATTTTTCAAACATAAAACCAAAATGAAAGATTGTTTTTCAGACAAACGAGAGAATTTATCATAACCAGGCCCATATTAAAAGAAATGTAACAGGAAATCTTTAGAAAGAAGGAAAATGATGTGGGGGATACTTGAATTTACACAAAGGAATGTAGACTGACAGAAATGGTAAATAGGTGAGTAAATATAAAATAAACTTTCCTGATTTTTACCTTTTTTAAAAGCTAACTGCCTAAAAAGTAAAATCAATGTATGGTGGGATTCATAAACTGTGTGTTAACTAAAGCACAAAGTATGATTGAAAATGGAAGTATGTAGTGGTATAATGTTATTTGAAAAAAGATTGCAATAGGGTAAACTTGCATATTATAAATCTTGACAAAAACGGAGGGCTAAAGAAATAAAACAGAATGAAAGGAATAAGCCAAGAGCTTGAATTAAAAAAAAAAAAAAAGTCTTTAAACTCAACTGAAAAGGGCAGAGAGGGAAAAGATAAAAACAAATAAGATAAAACACAAACAGTAATCAAACCATATCAATAAATTTCACTGTAAATTATTTAAGCCAAAATTAAATAAAAATTTGTAAAATTGGACAAAAGAGCAAAATCCAATATAATCTGCCAGATATATTTTATTTTTAGATTTTAAACTTTAAATATAAAGATTTATATTTTAAATATAAAGATACAATTAAGTTAAAAACTAAGACATGAAAAAAATATATCCCAGGTAGCAAACACTGACCAGCAGAAATTTAAAGTGACAATATTAATATCAGACAAAGTACACTTGAGAACAAAGAGGTTACCAAAAATAAAGATGACTATTTCATAAAGGGTTAGTTCATGTAGAAAACCAAGCAATCTTGAATGTGTATGCAACCTAGAAATCTCAGAATGTTATGACAAAAGCTGACACAAATAGAGTCAGATATTTTAACTTGATCAAAATGACATTTAACAGAATACTCTACCCCAAAACTGAATGATACAGAATCCATATCAAGTGACTGGGAGTAGACATATTCTGGACCATCAATGTAAAATGCTTATGAGACAAGAAAAGGTTCAGTAGCAATGATTATATATCAACTTTCAGGATGTATGAGGGTAAATAGAGTGAAGATAAGAATAAAGAGGGGCTCAAAGAGAAAATAGACTGACAATATAGAAAATTAATAAAATCTTTTAAAATCTGATTCTTTGAAATAAGAATGTTTAAAAATTATCAATATAAGAAGTAAAGATGAGATGTCACTAAAGACATTAAAGGATAAAAGTATAATATAAACTACTTTATATAAATAAAAATGACAAGTAAGCAAATGTCTTAAAAAATACAAATTACTAAAACTACTTTAATGGGAAATATGAAAATTTAAAAATTCTATAACTATTAAAGAAAATTAATTTGTATTAAAAACCTTCCACCAAAATAAATTTCAAAATATAGATGGCTTCACTGGTGAATTATAACAAGCTTTTAAGGGAAAAATAAGACACTATGAGAATTACTATCTGAGTTAACTTCTTCACAAGAATCAAAATCAGCTTGAAATACTCCAATGCATTTGTATAGACAAGCAAGGAATAAATACTTCCATACTTACATAAAAATACTATTTATAATAACATTTAAAGACATAAAAATT
This sequence comes from Scalopus aquaticus, assembly GCA_004024925.1. Taxonomy (NCBI): domain Eukaryota; kingdom Metazoa; phylum Chordata; class Mammalia; order Eulipotyphla; family Talpidae; genus Scalopus; species Scalopus aquaticus. The sequence goes on along the minus strand of PVIJ01009577.1, from coordinate 41,725 downwards.
AATTAAAAAACATGTATGGGGACTGTATGTGGAAAATATAAAATATCATTGGGAAAAATTAAAGCCCTATATAAAGGGAAAGATAAAATATGTTCTTGGGTGGGTCTGAACAGAGATTATTGCTAAGAAGTTAGTATTTTCCAAATTGATACATAGAGTCAACATAATTCCAATCAAAATCCAAGCCAACTTTTTTTAAATAAACATTAACAGGGTTTTCTAAAATTTCTGTTTGAGTAAAAATGGCCTTCAAGAATATGCAATGTATTTTGAAAGAGAAAAACAAAGTTGGGGAATTTAGGACACTTGATTTATAGCACAGAGTTACAGTAACCAAGAGAGCAATATATTGTCATGTGAAACAATAAAGATTCACACATATATTGTCAATTAATTTTTGCTAAGAGACTTATGGTGATCAAATGAGAAAGAATATCAAAAATACATTGATCAAAAAATACACTGAAACAACCAGGTATTTATGAGAAAAAAAATCCATTCTTACCAGTTACACTTAATTTTATAAGTCACAAATAAATTAATTTGAAATGGGTTATATATGAAACATAAAAGGTAAAACTAAAAATCCTATAGAAGAAATTATAAGATTTTTTTAATCTTGTTATCATGACTACTTAAAATGCAAAATGTACAAAATATAAAAGAAAAATTATGTTTCAAAATTAAAGTTTGATCTCTGAAAACAGCAGACTAGGAGAAAATAATCACAGTTTATTTTTCTGACATATGGCTTGTATCAAGAATATGTAAATACAAGCGACCCAATAAAATCAAGGTCTAAAGATTTGAATAGACACTCAAAAATTAATAACCAGAATGGCCAATAAACACATTAGAAAATAGTCAACATTATTAGTTATTAAAGAAATGAGAACTAAAACCAAAATAAAATACCCCTACACACCCACTGAATGACTAACTTTGAAGGAACTGACATTACCAGATGTTATTAGAATGTGGAACAACTGGAAATCTTATACATTTTAGTAGAAATTTAAAATGGTACAGCCACTCTCAAAAATAGCTTGGCAGTTTATTAAAAAGTTAAATATACTTTTACCACATACCCCAGTATTTCCACTTTGGGTGTTTATCCAAAAGAAACAAAAACATATGTCCACCCAAGCCTTGTTTATAAGCATTCATAGCAAATGTATTCATAATTATCATGTGGAGGATGGACTTGAAGGTGGTCCTCGTGAACGCCATCCTTTGGTGTTTATTCCTTCCTCATGAGTGTAGGTGGGACCTGTAACTTGTACTAACCAACGCAACATGATAAAGTAATGCCATATCACACCTGTGATTCCATTATGTTATGCAAGACTCCATTTTTTTCCCTAAAAAATAGACTGAAGATACTAAATCATTTCCTTTCCCGACTCGTGTCACCTGCTCTATTTCCGTAGTGACTCAGAATCCAGGCTCCCGGACTGTCCTCTTAACAGGAAACGCCTGTTTCTCACAGAAAACAAGTCACTCCCATGTCTGGCCTTTGGTTTTCCTATTTCACTCATTTACAAACTGAAAATGTTGGCCCACTCGTGCCCTTCAATCTAACCTCCTGTGAGGCCAAGGAGAGAACTAAGGAAAGGAGACATATTTGAAAGAAAGAAGAAGCTTAAGGAGCCAGGACAAGAAACCTTGCATGTCTTCCCACTGGCATAGGTTGAGTGGTAAAAGGGAGGGAAGAATAAGCTAGAGGGAGGCATCCTCTAGCAACCCAGTGAAATACATTAACATCACAGACAAAAAAAAATAAACATGCGGCTGTTGTTAAGCATAAAAGGAAATAAAGCTATACTTATGAAATTAAAGTCATAGTTCTATTTTGTTGACAACAGTAGAAAATTGCATTGAACCATAAAAATAGAATAGGATGGGAGTACTAGCTCATGAATAAAACCAGTCTCCACATCTGAGCCCTCTCTCCCTTTACTGTTTAGCACACACTTTTCACCCAACTAAACTTTCTTTTTTTCAAGTGCATTGTCTACTCTATTTTGGTATGAACACAAAATCCAGTATCATTAAGAAACAAAAACAGGGCCTCCCCGGTGGCGCAGCGGTTGAGCGTTGCGCTGTGGAGCTGTCGGCAGCTGCGACGCGAGTTCGACGCCTGGTCAGGGAGAATCCCACATGGTGCGGCAGACCTCTCTTGCCTCACCCGCTGCTCCCCTCAGCAGTGTACTTCTGATCTGCCTGTTCTGCTCCCCACTCTGTCTCTGGTGAACTCTCTCGCCGCCCCATGCCTCTGGCCTGTACCCCAGCTTGTATGTATAAATAAAATAATATCTTAAAAAAAAAAAAAGAAACAAAAACAAAGCCAATAACCCAGTCCAAAAATGGGCAGAAGAGCTCAAAAGGCACTTCTCCAAAGAAGAAAAGCAAATGGCCAACAGATACATGAAAAAATGCTCAACATCACTTCTAATCGAGGAAATGCAAATCAAAACCACTATGAGATACCACCTCACACCTGTGAGGATGGCACACATTAAAAATACAGGCAACAACAGATGCTGGAAAGGATGTGGAGAAAAAGGAACTCTTCTACGCTGCTGGTGGGAATGTGAACTGGTCCAACCACTATGAAAAACTGTATGGCGATTCCTCAAACTGCTCAACATGGAGCTTCCATACGACCCAGCAATACCACTTTTGGGAATTTACCCAAAGGACACAAAAACACTAATCCGAAAGGATACATGCACCCATATGTTCATTACAGCACTGTTCACAATAGCAAAGGTATGGAAGCAACCCAGATGTCCAAAAATAAATGATTGGATCAAGATGTGGTACATATACACAATGGAATACTCTTCAGCATTCAAAGAAGATAAACACATGCAATTTGCAGCAACATGGATGGAATTAGAGGGGATCATACTCAGTGAAATAAGCCAGAAAGAAAAAGAAAAATATCAAATGGTTTCACTTATAACAGGACTATAAGGAAACCAAATAGGAGAGAGACACTCAGCGGGTGGCGGTGGGTGGGGGGGCGGAGGGAGGGGAGGGTAAGGGCACAAAATGGAATAGAAAAGAACACAAGGGACCATGGAGATGAATCACGGGTGATTTGGTGGTGGGCTACCCAAGGGGAATACAAAATGTAAAAGACATAAATAACAATAAAAATATATATTAAAACAAAAACAGTTATAGAGTGACAAAAACTAATTGTTTCATACACATCTTAAGTAACCTTGCTTCTAAACTCTAAGGAAATTATTTTTGTGTATTCTTGATTTAATTATATTAGTTTCAGGTATATAGCATAATGATTCAATATTTGTATATACTGCAAAATAGTCAAATAGTCATAATATATCTAGTTAACATCTATTACCACGCACTGTTTATAGTTTTTTTTATGAGAACTTTTAAGATCTACTCAGCAACTTTCAAATATGTATTTGAGTATTCTTAATTCTAGTCACTGTGCTATGCATTATATGCTGATATATAATACTTACTGACTTTATGCCTTTGAACCCCCTTTGCCTGTTTCTCCTGTCCCCCTGCAAGCTACCTCTGGTAAACACCAATCTCTTTGTTCTCTGTATCTAAGAGTTCGGGTTCCTTTATTTATTTATTTTTTAGATTCCACATATAAATGAGATCATATGTTACTTGTCTTTCTCTAACTTATTTCACTTGGTATTATACCCTCAAGGTCTACCCATGTCTCAATAACAAAATTTCCTTTTTAATATTACCTTGTGCATATATGTCACATTTTATGTACCCATTAATCTATCAATGTATACTTAGTCTGTTATATCTTGTCTAGTATAAATAATGCTGCAGTGAATATGGAGGTACATATTATCTCTTTGACTCAGTGTTTTCAACTGGGGCTAAATATTCAGAAGTGGAATTTCTGGATCATAAAGTAGTTGTGCTTATAATTTTTTTTTTAAGATCCTCAACACTGTTCTCCATAATGACCACATGTAAGATTCTATCATGACAGCAGACTAAAACCTGATTGATTTAGGAAGGTAATCCTTCCCTAGTCAGTTCTTCTGAGAAGAGCCTAGTCCTGGTCCACACCTCAATTGCAGCTTGGCAAATGACCCGACTGAATTGTGCCCAACCTCCTGACCCAGGTGTCTGTGAGACAAGAAGTGTTATTGTTTTAAGTAGCTAAGTCTGGGGCAATGTGCCACACAGCAACAGAAAACTAATACAAACCCAAACCCAGAAACAGATTAAACATGTAACGAGTATGTGGATATGTGATATTTCCATCTACCTAAAGAAGAAATTTAATACTATACGTAACAACCAGGATGAATCTAAAAAATATTCCGTGGAAGAAAAGAAGCAAGAAACTAAATAATGCATGTATATGACATTATTCAAAGAAGGCATGTCTTATCTATAGTAACAGAAAGATCAAAACTCATCAAACTGTACCCATAAACTATACCTCAATATATGTAACTTTTTAGAATGTTGGGAACTCCGTATGTGTACATCTATTTCTAAACATTTAAACTAATAAACTATATAAAATATCTGATAGGAATGACATTTGTATGACCGGAAATCTTGCTCTTGATATAGAGCGAATACTTAGTAAATAAACATCATAAAGGAATTTTAGTAGCTTAGATAAAAATTACATATTAATGCTAGCTACACAGCAAATACTTAGAAAGCTCAGGTTAAAGAAGGACTTCCATTTAAGTTGATTGATTAATAGTGTTTCCATATGATTTCCAGCCTTTGATTGTTTATTATAGGAAAAGCACACCAGGTCTAGATCTTTTGAACTATGAAAAAAATGTAGGCCCTGTTCTCCAGAAGCAATGAATATTTGAAGATAAGATAGAGCTTTGAGTCCTCGGATGGCCAAGTAGAACATGAAGGTACAGAGAGTGCTTACTTTGGGATGGGAACTTAAGCCAAACCAAGGTAGACAGCGATGTTTGACCTTGATGTAGAACTTGAAGGACAGGTAGAATTTGGATGTTTAGAGGATCAGAATGAAATGGAAGGATGTTTTGTTTAAATACAAGCATGCTAAAAAATAAGAAAAAGGGGCCTCCCTGATGGTGCAGTGGTTGAGGGCTGCACTGTGGAGCTGTCGGCAGTACGCTATGCGAGTTTGACACCCAGCTAGGGAGAATCCCACATGGAGTGGCAGACCTCGCCTGCCTCGCCCGCTGCTCCCCTCAGCAGTGTACTTCTGATCTGCCTGTTCTGCTCCCCACTCTGTCTCTGGTGAACCCTCTCGCTGCCCCACACATCTGGCCTGTACCCCAGCTTGTATGTATAAATAAATAAATCTTAAGAAAAAATAAGAAAAAGCATCATTTTATGAAAGAGGATATAAACAGTGGGAAATAATGTACATTGTGGAGGGATTTGAAAGATTCTACCCTAAATAGTCTGTAGGTGAAGTCATCCAATTTCTAAGCTTTAAATTACATATTTTATCCCAGTGATTCCAAATTATGTGTTTGACTTCTCCATTGACCTTCAAATTTGGTATCTAACTGCCTCTTTGATGCTGACTTGAATGAATAATAGAAATCACAACACCAACATGATAAAGGAGATTTCTACTCCACCTACTCCCAAAACCTGTACCATCATTCTTCTCCTTAATAAATATTGCCATTGTTTAGCAACTTGTCAGGTCAAATAAAACAGGAATTTTCCTTGATTCCTCTCTTTCCCTCATCTCCATTTCAAATACACTGAAAATTTCTGCCTGCTTTTCCCTGAAAATATATCCTGAATATGTGTCTCCACTGCTATGGACCTAGCCCATGTCTACTTCATCTCTTCCCAGAGTACTTTAGCATGCTAACAGGTCTCACTGCTCCCTATCATTTCCTTCCACACAGAATCCAGAATAAGCTTTTGCAAAGTTAAATTACATCATGTTACATGCGTTCAAACCTTTCATCACCTTCACGTTACAATTGAAATAAAATCCAACTTCCTTATAAAGTCTGCAAAGCCCTTTGTGGACAAGTCATCAGTTACCTGCCTGTATTATCACTCCCTTTTCTCTGTACCTTGATTAACTCAACCTCAGACACACTGGTTCAGGCTCAAGCCTTTTCTTGATATTCCTCTGCTTGAAAAACTCTGGAACCATATCTTTAAATGGTCATTTAGCTTGTAGTTTGCCCACAATAAGTCTCTTTTTGATCAACATATCTAATTAGTATCTTGCCTAAGTTTGACTCCAAAACCTAAATAATCTAGAGGACCCTCTTAGAATCAGGTGTAATGAGACAGCAATGCTACCAATTTGGGTAAAATATATTACTTTTAATAGATACGACCATGAAAACAAATTTGTAGGACGCTGCCCCCATAAAACTTGGGAAGGGATTTCATAATTGAGGGCTCCCTTTAGCTTTAACTTTATTAGCTTCTCAATTAAACCTTACTGAATGCCTGTTTGTCAATCTTCTTCACATCGCTGTGTTTCAATCTTGTCATAGCACTGCTTTTCAAAATTTACTTTCCATTTATTTGTCTGTTTTTTTTTAAAGATTTATTTATTTATGCATACAAGCTAGGGTACAGGCCAGAGGCGTGGGGCAACAAGAGGTTCACCAGAGACAAAGTGGGGAGCAAAACAGGCAGATCGACAGAAGTACACTGCTGAGGGGAGCAGTGGGCGAGGCAGGAGATGTCTGCCACACCATATGGGAATCTCCCCGGCTGGGCATCGAACTCGCGTTGCCCTGCCGACAGCTCAACAGCTTAGCGCTTAACTTCTGCGCCACCAGGGAGGCCCCTATTTGTCTGGTTTTTTTAAAGATTTATTTATGCATACAGGAGCCGGGGTACAGGCCAGAGGAGTGGGGGAGTGAGAGGAATCACCAGAGAAAGAGTAGGTAGCAGAACAGTCAGATTGAAATACACAACTGAGGGGAGCAGCTGGCAAGACAGGAGAGGTCTGCTGCGCCTTGTGGGTTAGCTACCTGGTCGGAGATCAAACTCGTGCTGCAGTGGCTGCTGGCAGCTGATAGCTTCATAGTGCTGAGACTTAATACTTTGCACCACTAGGGAGGCCCTTATTTGTCTGTCTATTGCAATATAAACTTTATGGGGAAAAGGATCCTACAGAAAATGCATAACTGTAATCCAAGAAACTGGAAAAATGTCAGCCACATAGTGAAACTCAATAAATACTTGTTGAATGAGTGGATAATAAAGAGTTTGATCTTGAATTTGCAGAAAATGGTATATAAAATAGACATTTAAAACTATGGTATCATGAAGGAGATTGGTGTGGCTTTAACCAGAAAAATCAGGATATGAATTCAGTTTATGCAAATGAAAATGATAGGAAAAAATATGAAGATACATTGCTTGCAGGGCACACACAGAATTTGTCAGTTTAGATGTTAGTTGCAATATAAGGAAGGAGTCAAATATAGCTATAATATTTTAAGAGTAGAAAATGGAAGGATGATTATACTGTTAAAAGAAACCAAATATATAGTTTATCTGAAGAAAATAGAGGCTAATGCCCCAGATTTAATTGGAGATAGTATATAATATTTCATGTAAATATGTAGTTGTATTTTTTTAATTCTGTTTTCCTGTTGACTATTTTTACAATGTTGGTATTTTTTAGTCTTAGAAAAATTTTTGTTTTCCAATCTTTATAAAATCACATTTATTATCAGTATAGGGAAAGGTTAATTATTTGGCATGATCAGTGATAATATGAATAAGTAAAAATATAATTGTAAAGAAACTTGGTTTGTTCTCATATTTGACCTAATTTAACTTCTAAAGAAAGCTTGTCAGTGTCAACTAGACTAAGCAAAATTTTAGAATAGAATCAGCCAACTTTTATTTAATCATCTCTTACAGCAGGATAATATGCTGGTCTCTGACTGTCCAAATGTTTGTTCCTAACACTTGCTGTGATACCTACAGGCTTTTAGAAGCTGGAAGAAGGACCAAGTTTCGAAATGTAAGAATCTCAACAGGATACATATTTAATGAAACACTTAGCTGGATGCACCTAATATTTTGTGATGTAAAATTTCAAATAACATCCTTTCAATCTGTTCTCTGATTTAAAATGTGTCATTATGCAGTTTGCTGAGTTCTATCTTCATCCAGTATACAGTTAGAATCAGGAGGCAGCATTTGCATAAACATGAACAGAGGATTCTGTTTCAACATGACAAAATTATATATTGATAAGAGGGAGGAGATAAAGAACCTGAGATGAGGGTTCAACGGGTCTCCTACATCCATATTTTATCAATTAAATTTGTAGGATCCTTGTTCCAATTTACTCTTTCTCAGCACCTGATGTTAATGGTGCAATTAGGAGTATATAGAAACTCTAGGAAAGAGCAACTGAAACCTCCCTGCCTTGCAGATACCACTTCCACAGCAAACAGAAGTGGTTTCTTTTTCGATAGTATCTCAGCTCCAGGGGGCTACAAAGCGAGTAGCTTGCACCTTCCCATAGGCCCCCATTTTCCTTTTCTGGCCCTAATGCATCCACCTTAATGCAAGTCCCTTCTTTTTTTTTTGTGTGTATATATATATATATATATATATATATATATATATATATTATTGTTATTTATGTCTTTTACATTTTGTATTCCCCTTGGGTAGCCCACCACCAATTCACCCGTGATCCATCTCCATGGTCCCTTGTGCAAGTCCCTTCTATTTTAAGATGCACTTCATTTGAGTATAAAGAACCTGGTAAACTTTTTTTCCCCATCTTTTCCACTCTCCATCCCCATCAAATCTAAGACTTTGGCATCCATCTGGCAATCATCTACTCTGGCAAAATCCAACATTCCTCGCAAATGACCTCTCAGTTTTGTTTACAGCTCACCCAACTCTTTGGTCACAAATCTTCTTGCTCTTTTAGAAGTCAATGAATTTCATCTTTATTCCACTTGAGTAGCTATTCCCTTGATCTCAAATCGCAACCAGAATTTCAGGTTCTCTGCCCATAACTCCCATACTTTCCACTTTATCACTCCTTAATTGACAGTTAGGTATATTCTCAAGACATATAGCAAAGGATTAATATTCCACAATTCAACTTTAAAAAAAAAACTGGAGAAAATGGGCAAGTTATTTGAGCAGACACTTTAGCGATGATGACATTAATAGACCTCCAGTTACTTGATTCTTTTTCTTGCAGTCCATCTTCCTGAAACTTCATTCTTCCAATTCTTATTTGAATCCTCAAAACCCTGCTCTACCAGTCACCACATCTTCTACTAACCCCTTCATCATTGTTCCCAGTTGGTCACCTCTTGCTGAAAGCTGCTAGGTACCATTGTAAATCCAGTGTTTAGTGTCTACAAACTTAAGCCTTTTAATGACAGATGGGTACTTGTGTCCCACAGAAGCCATTCTAAGCTTTTATCAATGATATTTACTTGCAGTCAACAGATTATATTTCATGTGGCTTAATAGAAAAATTGCAACTATCAGGCAGGAATGCCCTCTGTTTCCTCACCATAAATCAGTGTTTTATATCCATTCAATAATATAAACAAAGCAAAGTTTTTCTTACAGAATAACTCTACCTCATATCCTCTGTCTCTGAGAAAACCACAGTTTGGGGGGAGGGTTATACCTTGAGACTCTTTGTTGTATATTTTCAAGTATGTATATTTGACATACATTGTGTTTATGTTCTTACATAATTTTTGTTTGTCTTAGTTTATTCAGGCTTCTGTAACAAAAATACCACATACTGGTAACTTATAAGCAACAGAAATTTATTTCTCACAGTTCTGGAGACTACGATCCAAGACCAGGGAGCCAGCATGTCCACTTTAGTGAGGATCGTGTATCATCACATTGCAGGAGCAGGGAGGGATCTCTGTAGAACCCTCCTGGTCTAATCACCTTCCAAAGCCACCCCACCCCCTTCTCAATACCATCACTTTAGGAGTTAAGTTTTAACATTGGAATTTTGAGGGGACACAAACATTCAGACCTATACTGTGGTCTCTAACTGTAACTGATAGCTCCTTTTTCAGCCCTCCAATATTGTATGGATATTTTGTCATTTCAGTTTTGTATAGCTTCTGCCTCATATTACACTATATAACTACATCATAGCTAATTTAGCCGTTATTCTATTTTAGACATATAGGTTGTTTCTGTTGCAAGCAATGCTATAATAAATACTTTTAATATACCTCTCTTGCTTAGATGAAATTGCTTCTTTCTGGTAAATATCTAACAGAGAAAATAGTAGGTGTTGCTTATATGTATTTTCTGAAATTTATTTCCTATTGCCCATTGCCTTCTAAAGTGCTGTTCAATTTCTGCTCTTATAATCAATGAAAGTAACTTTTTCCACACCTTTAATAACATTTGATGTTTTGTACTTTTTGCTAGATTGCTAAAGGGAAAATGGCATTTTATTATTTTAATTTGCATTTTCCTGGTTACTAGTGTGCTAATTTCAACTATTATTTCCATATAATATTTCTTCTCCTGGACAAAGCAAGTTTATATCCTTTACCCATTTTATGGAAGAATGTAATTTTTCTTACCAATTTGCAGTAAATATATAACAGAAACTTATACTTTGAATATTCATTAGCATCAGTCTATACTTTTCCATTTTATTCTCCCCATATGCACATATCCACATATCTATATATATCTGTAGCTATATTGGTTAGGTTGTTATACTATTTACGTAAGTAATGGTATTTGACAGATATTGCCTTTGTTATTTTTACTATATTATGACAATACTATTTATTGAAGAATCTATTGATTCTACTGTGAGCATATCATACTCAAAGTTCCATTTATAGCAGGATCTGTTACTAAACTCTCCATGCTTTTTCACTGATTTATTATTTTATTTCTACATGACTGCCATAATGTTTGAATTACTATCTTTTTTGCAATTTTGTAATCCAATGTTTCAAAATTTTGATCATTTTATTGATTTTTTTCTTCAGACAATATTTACAATTTTCTTATCATTTACCTTTAAAATGAATGCTATAAGGTTTTTATGTGGATTATCTTCAATTTATAAATTATTATATTGAAATATCTAAATATTGCATCTTTCCATCCAGAAAGTATCTTTCTCCATTCAGATTTTCCTTTGATTTCTCAGTTTAATATTTTTCTTTTGAATTTTTTCCAAAACATTTTATAACTGTACTGTTATTGTGGTAAATAAATGTTTTCATAATGGTGGCTTTATAACAATACATTTCTAGGCATCACAAAGGACTCTCCTACCCCTACCATGTCTGGGCTCTTCCCTGGGCACAGCTGTTCCCATAAGACAGTTGCTTCCTCTGTGTGTGGAAGATACAGTAGGAGGAGGCCCGCGAGTGTGTTGCTCGATAAAGTGTTGCTCAGCCCAGCTCTTTCCACACTCCCCTCTGAGCTATCTCAGAAATGTAGTCTGATTGTGGAACTCCCCTGTTTGGAATCCTTCAGTAGCTCTCATCACCTACAAGATTATGTCAGAAATGTTTGTCAGGCATATACAGAAAGCCTTCCACGTTCTGGCTGCTGTTTTTTCTGTCTTTATCTCCAGCTGTGCCTCTATGTGTCAGGTACCTTGCCAGGCACTATGCCCAACAAACTCCTCACATACCCCTTGCTCTTGACCTCTCACTGAAATTCTGTTCTCAGCATAGGTCATCTACCTTACTCCTTCTCATCTGGAATCTATCTCCTCCAAGAAGTTTCCCTGCTATTTCAGGGATTTCCTGACTTCTACCCACCCTCTTAACCCTCACTGTAGTGGGTCCATACTGCTAGTTCAGCATCTGTATTAGTCAGTACTGGCATCTGTATACATATCCCTTCAATACTAAAACCAGACTATGTCTCTTTGTCTTGTATAGTATCTGACAAATAGAGAACAAGTTTTCAGTTGAAATAATGCTATGAATTTTCCCTTTCTATAGGTTTTCTTTACAAAATAGTCTCATATTTGAAACTGTTATTGCCCAAACTCTTTATACTTCTTTAAAAAAAAAAATCACAGTCATAATATCCCAAATTTTAGCATTTCAAAATGCGTCACCACAATCTTTATTTTTCTTGAAATCTTCCTTTATTAATCTGTTTGAAAATTTTCCATGAGGGCAAATATTTCTGGACCATACCAGATTATAGGTCCTAGGGGAGGATTTCTTCCTCTAGTAGACTTCCTCATTAGGATGAGGAGAAAGGGTGTATTATCTCATAGGTTAGCAGAGTCCATGCCTGCAGTTTCCAAATCCTTCTACTCAGTAGGTTGTGTTGCTCTGCACCACAAGTAGTTCAGCATCTCCTCTACTACAGGAGTGTCCACACTCCGAGTTCTGCTGCTCACCTCCTCATTGACCCAGGAAAAGAATTCCACCTTGTGAGTGGCTGTTTCATAGAGAGTTCACTCAGTAGAGCAATTTAAGCTGCACGTCACTTTGTCCTTTTCTTTAAGAATATAGTCATTTTTCTCCCCCAGACCAGTCATGCAAGAGATAGAGAGGGGTATTGGTGTCATGATTGAGCACAGACATCTTCCTATCCTCACTCCTGACCCACATAGTCTGGCCTAACCAACTATATCCTGTCATCATTCTAGATAGTTTTCTCATGGGACCCCCTCTTTCCATCCTGGGCATCTCTCTAGTCTATTTAAAAGATCTGCATTTATTGTAATTCCAGTTATGGACAAAGTTCATATTCTTTGCCACAGATCTCTTGGGCCCCATGGCAGTCTTCTTTAAGTGTGCTGGACATTGCTAGAAAGTTTAAGTTCATTAAAGATGACATAATAGGGAAATGGCTTCCACAGAATATAGGGGACTTCCGAGGGAGAGCGCGCTCCACATCCACGAACACTCCTAAACAGCCTTGTTAAAGTACTCTGCTACATAGAACTTCTAAATTTTGATCCTTACTATAATCACAGCAGGTATAACTCACATTCACAGAGTTTAAATGATTTGCTCCAAGACAAAATAAATCATTGTCAGTAAGAAACAAAGCAGAATTGAGAACCAGAGAGATAAGCTTTATAAGCATTGTAAGCTAAAAGCATGAGTTTTGTAATCAGATTGGCAAAGTTTCAAGTCCCAGATATTACAGTTGCTATTCAGGTGGCCTAACCAAGCCTTACTTCCCTCATTCACCAAATGGGTGGGATACTATTTCACTGGGTGGTTGTTTTCACAAAATAAGTATGCAGAAAATTGAGTCCAAAACTTGTCACAAAATATTTATCCAACAAATGTCAACTTCTCATATCACTTGTTTCTTAAATTTATAGTATTCACATTTTTAAAATTCATTCTTTGATTTTTATAGCATCATAATCTCCATTCTCTTAAATGTAAGAACCAATACATGCTTACTGATAAGTAGAATTTTAAGTGGAATCCTATTGAAAACTTTAATCAGAATTTTGATTTTAAAGGTAAGATGCCAGTAATACATTGCCTACAGTCAAACTGATAACCATCTTGAGAGTGTATTAATCAGATTTGGTCACTCAGTAATTATTAAATATCTTCTGTGACAAGATACTGGGTTGTACTCCCTTGAGAAGCTTTCTTTATGGGTTTTACTTAAATTTATAAAACCTTTTCTCCACAGACAGGAAAGCTCTTGGAAAAGATGCTCCAATTCTGAATTGGGTTTTGAAAACCCTTACTGATGTAATCTGATAACTGAAAATGTAGAAGTTATTTTGTGTGTAAATGCCTGAATATGTAAGAAATAATCATTCATTCATTCACTCAAACTAGAATTTACTAGGTACTGATATAACACAAAGCACATATTAGTTCTAATTTGACAAGACAGTAATTCATAGAAAAATGTTTTCACCCTCTAACTAATTTTCTTTGAAGGTTTTATAATTTGGGCAATAATGATCATACTTCAAATCAATATTTTAGGTTTTTTCCCATTTTCATAAACTAAGTTTGAGGCACTGGGCTTTGAAATTGAGTTTCAAATTAGATTCCTAGTGATAACTTGCTCGAGGGTTTTAGGGCAAGTTTTGATCCTTCTACATGTTCTTTGCTTCATTTAATCTATAACATTGTAAACATATCAGCAAGGTTAATCTCATCAGATTTTGTGAAGCTCTTGTAAGATACTGTATGTACTCTTGCTGGTTGATGGTAGATTGTAAGTGTTGGTTTCCTTGTCTGTTTTTATAGCATCACTGTCCTTAGTGATAAAAGACATTTGGAACAAAGTAGGAAATTCTCTCAAAGTTCATTTTTTTAATTCTGTAAAATTTCCATAATGACCTAATATTCCAAACTTTCTGTGTCCTGAGCACAATTTAATTAAATGCTAAAGAATAAACCTAACAAAGTTAATAATATAATTTATATATTTAAAGGGAGAAAAGACATGAATCACCAATATGAGGAGTTAAAGGGGAGATATTGCTATAGAGAGTAAGGACATTAAAATGAAAATAAAATAATATTATAAATGTCCTCATCACAGTACATTTGACAACTTTGATATGGGAAAAATTTCTTCTAAACTACAACTTTTCAAAGCTGACATTAGAAAAAGTAGAAAACATGAGTAACTCTGTATCTACCAAAAACATTTATTATCTGAAACGTCGTACAAAGAAAGCCTCAGATCCAGAAGGTGAAATAGATACCAAAGTGTTGTAAGTATTTTTAAAAGGTGGGGCAAGAACAATTTCAAAAATAATCCTTAGGAAAACCTAACCAAAAAATATTTTTCTCCTCAGGCCTAGACCCTCAACTCAAGAATCACTGGTACATCATTCCTTCTCTTTTCTTCATTCCTCCTTTTTATGAACAAAATTATACTTTTGTTTTCTGCCTTCTATACTCTTACTTCATACTTTTAACATTTCCTTTCAAATAATTCTATTGTTTTTTCCAAATTATTATGTGAATAATTTACTATTCATTATACACTTATACGATGTTAAGAACTTTACATACATTAGCCATTTATCCTCATAAGTGAAATTAGGAGGCTTATTTTCCTAGTTTCACAAATGAGGAAACTTAAGGGTCAAACTACTTTTCTCAAGTCACGAGAACTCAACTCCTATTTGTTTGATTACAAAGCCTAGTCTCCTCCCAGTGCAACTCTTCTCTATCAGTCAATGATTAATGAAGCATTCTTAACCACCCTGTTAAGTAGTTGTGTATTTGGTTATGTTTTCATTATTAATTAAGCCATAAAAATAAAAATTTTAGGAGAATATTTATCCAGTTGTTTTTATTCTTGTGAACCAATCTGCCATGCTTCAAACTACAGCACTTGTCAGAGGGTAGGTAAACTCCACGTGTTTTATCATTTGTAAACTTTCAAGGTTGTTGAGTGAGGATATTCTAATAGATCCATATGTTTTGCATAAAATACTGGATTAATTTAAAACAGACTGGAGTAAGAAAACCACCTAAATGCTATAGCTTCCATCAAGAGCTTTCACTGATTGCTTAGCCCAAACCATCCCCACCACCACTCTAGACTTAATATTTTTACTATTATCTCCTTCCACACTTGTAATTACCCTTTTAGAAACCTTTGTAGCATTGTGGGCAATAGAAAGCTCCCTAAAGACAAAAACTGGATCTGTTCTATACTCTAAGTACTCAATATGCCCAAAGTTTGGCACATAGTAGGTACTCAATAAAAGTTTTATGAATAAACAAATGAGATATTTCAGTGACTATGTTAGCAATTAATGTTGCTTCCTGCCTTTAAAATTTCCATGCTGTTCAATTTATTATTGTCTATTATGATTTTTTTTTTTTACTGAACTCTAGGTGAGTTTGGTTTAACCAAAAAAACATCTTTTGAGTATCTATAGCTTTCTTGGTCTTTAAGGAAAAACAATATCTATCAAAACCTACGTTAAGGGCCTCCCTGGTGGCACTAGGGGTTAAGTCTCAGCACTATCATGCTGTTAGCAGCCACTGCAGCACAAGTTCGATCCCCAGCCAGGGAGCTAACCCACATGGCACAGCATACCTCTCCTGTCTCCCACTGCTCCCCTCAGCAGTGTATTCCAGTCACTCTGCCTGTTCTGCTCTCTACTCCGTCTCTGGTGAATCCTCTCACACACCCCACCCCCACCCATACCTCTAGCCTACACCCCAGCTCTTGTATGCATAAATAAGTAAGTCTTTTTTAAAAAAATCAACAGATTCCTAGGAAAATATAAATTTAATTTTAAAAAAATCTATGTTAAAATAGCATTGTCCAACAGAAGTATAATGCCAGGCACAAATGTGAATAAAATGTAAAAATTCAATTTTACATTTTCCAGTATCCAGACTGAAAAGTTGAAAAGGTTTTAATGAATTTATTTTAATAATATGCTTCATTAACCCTATATATCCAAGATATTACTTCAGCATGTAATCATTTATAGAAAGTTACTGAGATATTTTACATTATATTTTTCATACTGTCTTCAAAAGTGTATTTTACATTTCCAAAACATTTCAGTTCAAGCTAGCAGAATTCATTAATTGCCCAGTTGCCCTATGTATTCAGTGACTAAAATATTGAACAACAGAGTTAAAACTTACTGATAAGACAATTTTATATAGGCAGAAATGGAATTTCCTCAAAAAATAGAATGGCAGACAAATGAAAAGAAACAGAAATTACTTCTGATGGCAAAAGTTATCCATGGAAATACGAAATAAAAGGAAACAGAACATGATCCTTTCTTTTGCCAGCTATCATGTATAAGAGAAACTATCTGAAGAGACTGGCACAAAAATATCTGTGAAGAATTCATTGAAAGTTAAATGAGGGTCTCCCTGGTGGCGCAATGGGTTAAGCGCAGCGCTGTGGAGCTGTCAGAGGCTGCGTTGGCCTGAGTTCTGTGCCTGGCTGGGGAAATTCCCACATGGCACAGCAAACCTCTCCTGCCTCACCCCCTGCTCCCCTCAGCAGTGTATTTCTGTCAGTCAGCCTGTTCTGCTCCCTACTCTGTCTCTGGTGAACCCTCTCACTGCCCCACACCTCTGGCTTGCACCCCAGCTTGTATGCAAAAATAAATAAATCTTTAAAAAAAAAGTTAAATGAGAACCTGACCTTATTTTTTTAAAAAAATTAAATGAGAACCTGACAGAACCTATATTTTATGTCACAGTGAGTAATCATTTTTGATAAATTGATTACTAATACCTACCAAAGAGACAGACAGACAGACAGACTTTCATACTTTTATCAGAAAGTTGGAGACACTGGTATCTGGTTTACTTGACAAATGGAAAACAATAAGACCCTGAAGTTCACTAGATCACAGTTATGTAATTGAGATTGTTAATAATTAATAGTAAGTGGTACTTTTCTTAACTCTGAAGGATCCATTGTCGATTACTGGTAATTTGTCACATACATGTCATGAATAAAACTGACAGAATAAGAGATTTTATTTCCTTGAAAATATTTAACCCTCAATGCATATTTGTCAATCTTTTGGCATACCTTATCTACTGAAAGTGTTTCTTATTCCCTTGCCCAGTACTGATCTAATCCTGGGTTGAAGTATTCGCACCATGAAATCTGAATTACCATCAATGATTCTAGTTTAAGCAAATTATGTGCAATTAAAGACAAGAGGTTTTATGTAATTGCAGAGAAAAGCAAGCATTACTTCCAGATCCATTAAGTCTTATAGACCACTCTAGAACCACTTGACCCAAATTACCAGCTCCACTAATCCTTAGAGTGAAAGATCTGTCAGGACCGTCACAGCAAAACTGGATCATTTTCAGGCAAACCCTCATCAGATTAAGTCAATTCAAGTCTACTTTCTTAAGCAAAATCCATACACCCAACCAAATAAGTAAAGAAATAATTCTATTTGGTCTCTGAGCTAAATGTCACTAAGCTAAAAATACTATCTTAAGTCAATATGATACTTTAAATATCAGTTGAGAGTCACATTCCCCCTCCTTCTACCTAGTATATCCAATTATTACCCAGTACTTGAGCATGTAGGCATCAAAAATTTATTGAGATATTTACCTCTCTTGTTCTTACTGAATCTTCAAAAGTATATTTTACACTTAGTAAATTGCTATTGAAGTTAATATTTGGACAAGCAATCCTTGCTGCTTATGCCAGTAATGCTCAATCTGATCAATTTCCAATCTAAAGTATCCTAAACAACTTCCCTAGATTAATGGTTTTCTGTTAAAATGAGCATAAAAAATAATATTAGAAGACGTCAAACTCCTTGCTAGACCAGGGAAATGTCAGAAAAATACATTACCATTTCTGAAATAAGTACTGCTGTGTGAAAACGATTGAAGGTTAAGTTTCCCCATTGAGTTTTTCAGGTATTTCAAAACCGCCCAGTGATTTTGAAATGTGTCTCTCTAATTTAAGACCCAGCACTTGGACAAACATATTTATTTTCTCAAGACAATTTAATCTGTACTGCTTTCTCGAAAATGTTTTGAATTGGTTTAAAAATTAAGCATCTTTGCTTAACCTCAGCATATGGCTTCTAGCAATGTGATATATTTAATTTCTCCTGCACTGGTTTCCTTTGCCATAAAGGTCAGGTGGCATCCTCACCCTCATGGCACATATTCAATAAGTGTCAGTAAGTGAGCAAAGAGAAGAGATACTGGAACACTTTGGGCTCTAATAGACTGAGAAGGTAGTAATGAACTGAATGACAAATTTATTCAGAATAAAGAGACCTTTAGAATCAGTTTTTCTGGTTGAGAGATCAGAGCAAATGAATCTAAAACCTAAAATAGAAGTTGTTTTACTCTCACGGGTTCTGACATTTTAGTGGTGAGTTGCAAGTTATAAAAACTGCTACTAAACTCCAAATTGCTAGCACCATATGGAAAAAGACTCTGCAATATGTTTTTTATTATTATAACATATATATGTAGAAAGTCATTGCATTTGAATTATTTCCATTTTTTTTAATTATCACAATGACTAGAGGATTGAAATATTGGTAGGCCATATGACTTACAGTAAGAGATAGCCTCAGACCACATGTTTGCATTGAAAACTTAAGCAGGCTGCCTTCACCTGATACTTAGTGAAGCTGGTAAGTTTTAGGAGACTTGTTGAATAGCTCAGTCAAATATCTTATGGTAACCTTGTGTCAAGTTACTTAGATAAGGAACTTGAACATCTTCAGCGGGAACTAGAATTAAGTAACGGCTGACACACAGATGAACTTAATATTTTCTCACCAAATATAAAATATTTTGAAAACCAGATATATTTTATCCTTGTTTTTTCTTAGCAATAAAATAAATAAGGAATAACACTTTGAGATCCTGAAATGCAACAAATGGCATTTTGAAATAATTAGGGAAATGATGCATGGAAAGTGGGTATAGGTAAACGGGAGTGTGTGTGGACATTCAAAACTGCCATTTGATGCTTCTTTCCTTTCAAAAATAATAGTACAGGGTCCTAAAAACACTCTCAGATACCTTGTCCTACCTTACTATATACTTAGGGCTAGATTCTAAACCTTCGTGATTTTTTAATAGTAATTAACATCTAGAAGTTATTGAGAAGTTGTTAGTTACAGTAGTAGTTCAGAATTTCCATGGAATCCCTATTTTGGCTGCTCTTTGTAATCAATAGGAATGCTTTTCAGATATTGATATCTGAATCTCAACTTAGAAATAAAACAGAAGTTCTAGGAGTGAAAACTAGAAAACAGCATTTTTTTTTTAAGATTTATTTTATTTATTTATGAACACAAGAGCTGGGATGCAGGCCAGAGGTGCTGGGCTGGTGAGAGGATTCACCAGAGACAGAGCGGGGAGCAGAACAGGCATATCTACTGAAATATTCTGCTGAGGGGAGTAGCGGGCGAGGCCGGAGAGGTCTGCCACACCAAAAACAGCATTTTTTAACAACTCTCAAGAGGACTCCGATTTGCTGCTTAGATTGAGACACGCAGAATTAAATTAATTCATCAAGCTTGTAAGTCAGCAGGGAATAAAATGTAGGTTTATCTAACTTTTTCCAAAAGAATTCCCCAAAAGCATCCTTGCGCACCCTTGTAACTAGGGTTGACATCTCCAGCCCAAGTATAGAAACTTTACACATCAGTCAACTACTGGCCCTGGAGAAAACTAGAATGACTTGTACCCACACCATCTAGCACAGTAAGGCAATTTCTGGGCCAACACAGGGCAACATGTACCATATTTCCCAGGGCTATTTTCATAATACATGAGGTCATCAGAAAATGCTTTGTACACTAAGATTCTACCATCTCATGTACTTGATTATTTCCTACCAAAGCATTTGTTTATCCCTGTGTAGATCTCATCAGAGGAGTTCTGTGGGGCTGCTAAGTTTGTTCCTAACTTAAAAGTTTATTATTCAGAAGTGGCATGTAACTACCATGGGACAAAGCTGAGCTTGGAAAAGCAGTGGTGCTTTTATGTAACTAGCATAAAACTTTCCATACGATGAAAATTCAAACTCAGGCAGTTAAATCACTAGCGGCTGAAAACAATAAATCTAATTAACTTTATTTTGTTTTAAAAGAAATAAGCTATACTATTCCTAGTGAGAGTTTGGCTTTGAAATATGTACTCTAAAGATATATTGTGGCCAGATTTAACAAAATTTCTCAGTATCATTAATTTTACTGGATAAGAGCAAAAGAACTGACTACCAAAAAAGAACACAAAAGAATTAGGAAAAGAAACAATTTTAAATAGGATCTGTACAAAAATGTACAAAATTTTGTTTTAAAATAAAGATGTAAGTAAAGAGCTATATATGAGTGGAAAGAATATTGAGAGTAATTTTTAGGTTTCTCATAATTCTAATCAAAATTCCATTTTAATATATTTTGAATGAGTGAAAGTTTTCTGAGAAAAGGCAAGTATTTTTAAGAGAATCATCAGAGAATAATATGAGAGGATTAATTCTGATAAATTCAACATGAAGTCTTCAGTCATTAAAACAATATTGTATCGATAAAAGAAAATACAAATAAATTAGTAAACAAAACTAAAAGCACAAAAACAGACTTAAAGCCCATTTCACAGATGGTCAAAGTCTGGAGAAGTAAATTCCTTTCACAAGTTCAAATGAAAAATGAACCAGATCTAAAATGAGTTTTAATTTCAAGTGTCCATGTTTTAATTTAAAGCATTGACATTTTAGACTGCACAATTCTTTGTTGTAGAACTGTTCCCTGAATTGTGTGATGTCCCTCACATCCTTGAACTATGCACGCTAGTTGCCAGTGGTACTCCCATACCAATTGACAACCAAAATTGTCTCCAACACGGCCAAATGAGGGAGGACAAAATCATCCCTGGTTTTAAACAACTTCAGCAACGATGGAGTAATAATACATAGAAGAAAAAGCTTTAGGGTTGGAGCTATCAGCAACTTTAACAATATAAGGTAATATCCAAGAAAGATAGTGTGATACTAGGCGATGTTAAAAGTTTGATGTGTATTATAGTAGATGAAATATCTGGTTTCATTAGTGAAATAATGGGCAGATAATTATGTGAAGTAGAGATACAGCCTTAGAAAAAGATAATAATCATATATTGCCATTTAGGTGACTGAAATAGTAAGGAATCTTTGAAAACCCTCAGCGACATGGTTGGAAAAAACAATAAGAACTTACAAAGAAAGGCTCAGAGAGACGTGCAAACTCTCTTAAGATATAATGATTGGGTATTCTCTGTATGTCTGAAGAAAGACCACGAATGAATGGGAACTTAGAGCAAGATGTGTTTATATGTCCAAAGAGAGAATGGGATTCTTTAGAGATAAAGCCCCTCATTACTTGGTTGAAATTATCATGTAGCAGGGAAGGTGAAGAAGGTAAAGCATGAATGTAAGGTATCTGAGAATTCTCTTTTCTAGGAATAAGGACTAAAATCTGGTGCTCTGAACAATACCTACCCATGGCAATTTCCACTAATACATTAAGAGAAAAAACAGGGCTTCTGCCAGGGTACGTATCCATGACTATACAACTAACCTCACCCAATCATGTTACAAAAACAGATCATTTTGTTAAAACTAGAAGTGACAGCATAAGCAAAATTTGCTTATTGATGACCATCCTCTGGCAAAAGAATTTCACTGTAATCTCCACAGGTGATAGAAACCCATCAGTGCTTTGATGTAGAAAGCCGTTTTCTCCTAAAAAAGGAATTCAGAAAATGGCTTTACTCTAAGATAAGACACATATTCTTATCTTCATTTCTCTCAGAAGGAGCAACGTTTTAAAATCACGTCCTACCATTTACTTTTTTTTGACTTGGTGTTCACTTCTTTGACCCTTTACATTGACCTCATCTCCCAGAGCATACTGATCAACACAAGTTACTCTAGAATGAGACAGAATGCTTATTAAGTATCACTTCTGCAATCACTGCAGTAATAAGATTCAAATAAACCTCATGTTTTGGTACTAACTAAACTATAACTAATCATTTCAAAATATAATTGTTTTCTCAACTTTTTTTCTAGAACAAATAAAATTTCAACTTACCATTCCACTGGAATGGCGAAACACATTTCATCCTGCAAATCTTCCCCATTTCTTAATCCAGGATTGTAACTAACTGCTAAATTTTATCTTGGCAGTATCTATAAAAAAAAAGGTATACTACCAAAATTAGCAAAATGCTAGAAGATGGAGCTTATGCTGCTTAAGACTTGATATAGTAAAATCTAAATTCATTTCTGTTTATCCATGAAGATTTCTGAAAGATCTCAACCTTTTTTCATTACTTCTCTGATAATTCTTTGTGATTCTAACAACTGTATTTTCTAGAAGTAAAACAACAGCTATTTTCATTTATGTAAAATATTAACATTGTGATCTAGCATTTTATTAGTTTTCAGCTACTATATTTTAAACCAGGAGATTTCACTGTGATAGCCACCAATACGATCTAACCACGATGCCATGATAACCTCATAATCAAGTCCTTGAAAAGTGCACTCTTGGAGTCCAAATGTAATGTGGGTGTTATTTCAATAGACCCATCAACGTCCTCGCAAATTCTATCATGTTTCTGAGCCCTTCAACTGCATATAAAGAACAGTTATAAATCAATAAGGAAAAGAAGAATATTCCCTATATTTAAAAAGTGGGTCAATCAATTGAAAATAAATGCCCCTTTTCACAAGTAATGAAAAGAACTCAAATTTTAAATGTCATACTATTTATTGTTTATATAGGGAAAAATGCATTTATTTTTCAAATGATTAAAGCAAGGATGCCAGAGAAAAGGAAATCACTGACATTAGGGGAGAGAGGGAATCAACAGATGACATACTAAAGAGACTTTTGTGAAAAGTTTAAAAATTTTGGTGTTTTCCAGCCTATAAATTTCCCTTCTTGGAATTCATCTCTTAATATAGGATCTTAAATATGGAGAAACAGACTTTAGGGCAAAATTATAATTACACTAACTATAAAATTGGAAATGACTAAAGTGCCCAATAAGAGTAAATTGATTGACTTCATCCAATCAATCTATAAATTGTTCCAGGCATCATTGGGGGGGGGGGGTTGGTTTTGTTTTTGACTTTTTTTTTTTTACTTTTTCTGTAACCTCCTTCTATATTGTTTCTCATGTACTGATGGGTCCCTCATTCGATAGTGATGATTAGTATAATCTACCTAAAGTCAACCTTACATTTTATAGGCCACAGCTTCTTTGCTGACTTCATTATGAGAGGAGGAAGAGGCTAAGTGGTGGAGTTTCAGGACCATTTCATAATTGTAAAATGGTCCTCTTGATGAAGGGCTTGAACTCCAATCTTGTAAAGATAACCAAGGCATTAAAATGACCCCCCCTCCATTGCTGCAGTTATAGTTTGAGTTTCCTTCTGAAAATGTCCCCTTACTTCTTTCTCGAGTTGGGACTATCTTGTGCATTTTATGCTTTAAAGAGTTTATGGAAGCATTTGAGGTATGTGGCTGGACTGATGGGAAATGAGGGAGTTTTCCCGGGCCTGATCTGTGATCCTTTCTTGCTCTCAGTTCTCCCTTATTTAGTAGTCTTTATGCCATTTGATTTGTACCAGGCTTCTGGCTATTCCTCTGTTTTTCCATGTGCACTGACAAATTTTACAGGGTACTAGCTACATAATTGCCTGCCGCTTTTATGAGCTCAGCCATAGCATTGTTGGGGCCAGGTGCTTTTCCCAGCTAACTTTTTTTTTTTTTTGCTGTGGGTTTTAGATGTGGTTTCAATTTCTTCCCTAAGGCTTCAGCGGCAGGATTTCTTTTAGTGCATTTAACTGCCTCATTATTGATCATTTTCCCTGTAATATTTAATATCCTTTTCTAATGTCTATATGTTTGTACCATTCTTTCAGGTGTTTTATTTTTTTATAAATAAATACCCCTTTGCCTTCAGACACAGGATTAAAATTTATGGTCTGGAACTCTGCATGTCTCAAAAATGATAGCTATCCACCCCTAGATGCTCTTTCCCGAATCCCATCTGTAATTGGAGAAGCAAATCTAACGAGGACGTTTGGATGAACCTAGAAATGTCTTTTTATTGCACCTCAGTGGTCACATTTTTTTATAATTGGTATATATAAATATACAGACCTTCCACATGGAATGTGACTTGAAAACAGGGAAAGAAGTTTTACTTGAATAATTATCCCTTTTGAGGATGAAATATTACAGAACACCTTAATAGTTTTTGAGCCAACCATTTTTTTAAATCTCTTTTAAAGGACATAAATTGTTACCAAATAATGGAAATTTCTAAGAGTAGATATTTATCATGTGTTCTTGTAATACAACAGCTCCCAAAATGTGAAAAGAAGATATGTAAATTAGTTTGACAATAGTAATTATTTTACAATGTGTATATATATCAAATTATCATGTTGTTCACTTAAATACATACAATTTTGATTTTTAAAGTGAAGAAAGAACAATAAAATGCTTCTACTTACTTCAGAACTAAGAACTCATTGACAGACTCAACAAACAATATTTAGGAACATAGAAAATATAAAGGAGTTGCTCAAATATATGCTAGTTTTAATTTTTTAAATTAAAATGCCAAGTGAAGTTTAAAAGCTTAGTCCTGTATGAATAAAATTTACTTTATAACTTTATAAGTGACAGAAAATTTAAACCGAAGAACGCTTATGACAGAATAGATTCTCACACTTTCCCAAATGGCCCTATGGAAATTTTTTAAAGTGTGTATTATTCTTAAAACTTCACATTTTAAAATGTGTGCAACATTCCTTTACCTTATTCACTTAGTGCTTTCTAATTAATTAAATTATTTCTCTGGATCATCAATTTTTTTCCAGAGGATGTGTTTATGCTCAAATTATTTTGTTAAAATTTCAACACATTATTTACATGTTTCTACAGGAAAGACAATTTTTAAATAATTACATTGAGACTGGGGGAGGGAAGACATGGCCATGAATACAGATTGGATTTGAAGACAGTAGATAGAAGGGTGGCGTCTGACACTGTATTTCTTTTTTTTTTTTTTTAAGATTTATTTATTTGTACATACAAGCTAGGGTGTAAGCTAGAGGTGTGGGGTCATGAGAGGATTCACCAGAGACAAAGTGGGGAGCAGAACAGGCAGATCAACTGAAATACACTGCTGAGGGGAGCTGCGGACGAGGCAGGAGAGGTCTGCTGCACCATGTGGGAATCTCCCTGGCCAGGGACTGAACTCATGCTGCAGTGGCTCTGGATAGCTTCATAGTTCTGCCTTAAACCGTTGCACCACTGGGGAAGCCTCTGAGACTATATTTCTAACGAGTTCTCAGATGATGCACAGTTAATCATCTGACCACACAAAGAAGAGCAAGATTTCTAGAGCAATTGTTCTCAACCCTGGCTACAAAAGTTTTAAATCCCAAAGACCAAACCATTCCTCAAAACAATTAAACAGAGTTTCTGAGGATGGGACTCAGGCTTAAATATATTTTTAATTCCTAGGTGATGTCAATGTAGAATAAAGGTTGAGAATCACAGTTTTAAATAGTGAGAGAAGACAACTCAAAAAACCTAGTAAGCGATTAGAAGGGTCTGAAGAAGTTTTGTTATAGAAAAGTGTAAATGCATTGAGAGAAATATATTCCCAACCACATTTACAAGATGACAGACTCTGGACTATCAATTTTGACTTAGGAAAAGGTTAAGTACACCTTATGCTTGTGTCTGTTACAACATTTACAATAAAATTAAACATTTGTTTTTCTCTACCACTAAGTCCTGGCAGGGTGGGAAGTGGATCTTATTTATTCTTAAATCTTAGCTCTCAACAGAGTACCTGGTACAGAATAGACACTCTTTGAAGAACTATTGAATTCATGAATCTATGAATCTACAGAGTGCTTATCTGATACCAGTACTATGGCAGGCGATTTAGCTATAGCAAGTAACAAAATCAGACAAGGTCCTGTTCTGATAGGAATAGGAGGACGGAAGCAGTATACAACTGAGTAAACAAACTAATTATTTGGCATTAAGAGCTGGATACAGAATCCAAACCTGGTATTGTGATAATGACTATGTAGTTACTTAGAATTGACAGATTATATTCGAACAAAGAACTTAATGAAGAGAGTCACTCATTTGAAAAGCCAGAAGTCCTAGTATAAATGCTGATAGAAAGAAACTTAAAGCTCAATGAATAAAAATAAAGTAGTGAGCAACAGAAATATGGTAGGAAATGTGGTCAAAGATACAGGAAGAGAAAGAGGGCTCAGATTCAGTAGGGTTTTATAGGCAAAGGTAAGTAATCTGAATTATATTGTAAATGCAATAGAAAACCATTTATTAGAGTGTTTTACTTAGGTGAAGAACATCACTGATATATGTTTTTCAGACTGCTCACTAACTGAGTGAAAATTGTATTGAAACTATTACGGAAAATAACGGACTTGTTGCTGCTGTCCAGATGGGAATGGAGATGCCACTTTCGAGGTGAGAAACAGGAATAATGCAGGAGGAAGAAGGTAAAAATCAAGAATCCTGTTTTGATTATATTATGTTTTGAAACATCTATTAAATAAACAAGCAGAAATGCCAAAAAGGGTGTTTCATATACCAGTCTGGTGACCAGGAGAGAGTTGAAGTCTAAAAAAACCCTTGGGAGAATTTGGCACATATATTTTATACCAGGGTGTTGGGTGACAGAGCATAGCTAAGTTATATAAATAGCGAAGAGAAGCAATCCCAGTACCAAGTGTGCAGTGATTATCTGTTGGGCAGAAACAGGAAAGTCCTCAAAGGATGAAAATCAGGGCAGCGAGGGTTTCATTATTATGTGCAAAAGTTAACTGAAAACTAGAAGAAATAATACAAAATGTTAGCTACTTAGAACATTTTTTCTAAATTAAAAGTATTTCTTAAATGTCCCTCGCATATTATTTTGTCCTTTATTCAAAGTGTCTTTTCATTTGTACATAGCTAAAACTTGAATTGTTGTGAATGAAAGTAAATTTATTTTGATTCACTTTGTCTGAAACTTTTGTTGGCTTTAAAATAATTCATGTAATTAATATGAGACTAGAGAAAGCAACCTAAGGAGAAAATTAAATATTTTCCTTCAGTTTTTAAATGAAATGAGAATTAATTGGTATACTACTGTTCCAAGTGTAAGGCAGTAGTTTCCCCCTGAGTTAGTGGAAATGGGGGGTGGACACAGTGTCATCTAAGGGAGATACTTAGATCGGTTCTGGAATTAAATTCTCCTTTGTTTGATTACCTCCTCTGATCTGGGTCACTTCACATCTCCCTGGTTCACTTGTGAAGCATTATTACAGTGAGCTGCTATTTATCATTGGATTATATCATATTCATTGAGCAATGGTTGATATTCACTGCTCTAAGGAATTAAAAAATAACAAAGAACATTTGGGTTCCTATTTCTAAATGTACAGATAAGCACTAGGGAAAATAGATTTAACATTTTAATAAGAATAACAAAAATAATAGAGTCACTATGTTCTTAATTTGTATTTCATTTAAGGATAATATATATATTAATTGAGTTAACATTGGTTTTTATCATCAATGTCTTAGAGCTGTGGTATAAAATATATTCTTAAACCTCTTACCCACCTAAATGATTTTCTTCTTTTTTAAAAAATATTTTTATTGTTATTTATGTCTTTTACATTTTGTATTCCCCTTGGGTAACCCACCACCAATTCACCCATGGTCCATCTTCGTGGTCCCTCGTGTTCTTTTCTACTCCATTTTGTGCCCTTATCCTCTCCTCCCCCCGCACCCCCCTCAACCACCCACTGAGTGTCTCTCTCCTATTTGGTTTCCTTATTGTCCTGTTATAAGTGAAACCGTTCGATATTTTTCTCTTCCTTCACCTAAATGATTTTCATAGTACAGAATGCACAGCAAAGCTTAGTAAAGAATAACTGAAATGGAATATTTTACATCATGGAAAAAGAAATAGGAAAGGGCAGTGTTCTAAACAAACATGGATTTGGGGGATGTTAGGGGCTGAATTGTGTCTCAAGAAAGACATGTTGAAGTTCTAATCCCCAGTTTCCTCAGAATGTGACTTTACTTAGAAATAGAGTCTCTGTATATGTAATAGTTAAGATGAGGTCCTTTCGAAGCAGGATCACCCCCTAAACAATATTAGTGGTGTCCTTAAAAGGAAACAAGAGAAGATATTTGACAGAGGAGGCAGAGATTGGAATGGTGCATCTAGAAGCCAAAGAATAGCAAGGACTTCAGACAAACACCAAAATCTTGAAGCAAGAAAGGAATTTCCCTGCAATTTTCAGAGAGAGTATGGTCCTACAAGCAGCTTGGTTTTGGACTTCTCGACACCAGAAGTTTGAGCAATATATTTCTATTGTTTTAAGTCACCCAGTCTGTCTTATATTGCTACAATAGCCCAAGGAAACAACTACAAACCCATTTGTGTCACTCACTCATACTGTGACCCTAGGAAGTTCCTTTACCTATACAACTCTTATACCTCATTCTGCTCTAACATAAAATGGGGATGATAGTAAAGATATTGTTATAGAAATTGACATTGTAATGACTCTTACTGATGGAGAAGTAAGGGACATACAGATAGAATGACTTAAGTCATCAACTAAAAAGCATGGACCACTAGTTCATGAAGAATTAATAAACAGCTGTGAGAGGCAAGGAAAGATAGAAGCCAAGCTGTATGGAGAAGTCAAGCCCAAAGTGAAACTAAGAAATGGCCCTGATAATACATCTGTGAAAGCAGTAAAGTATGTAGGAACCAAGGCGAGGGGGTAGAGTAGAGGGAGCAAAACAGGAGAGAAGAGCACAAGGGACTATGATGGCAGGTCATGGGTGCTGTGGTGTTGGGAGAACTACGGGGACTATACTGAGGGGGAAAATCAATACTGTCCAAAAATGAGCAACAATGTAAGAAAATAAATAAATTTTAAAAATAATATTTCCCACCTAAAAAATAGTAGGAACTGAATTAAACCAACCCAACCCAAGGCACCTGAACTCCATGGCTGTGAGGTCTCCAAAGCCTTCTCCAGACTTGGCATTTATTACCAGAAATTCTCTCCAGAAAAGGTGCACACCCCACACCGTGAACTGGTGCCACAAGGGGAGCTCTAGACCCCCCACCCCCCAGACACTATCATATTCTCACTGGTCTCCTTCCCCCTTTTACTACCATTTGAAATGTTTGTTTATATTATACCCACCCCAAGCAAATTATTTTGTGGTTCTATTCATTTGGCTGGAGTCATAAGTGACCATCTCCACTCCAGTGGAAGTCAGCATTTTTGCAATTTGAACCTCATATTACAAGTATTTTAAAGTTTGTGGTGAAGATTAAAGAAAATAAGAAATGATAGGTGCTTATTTTTCTCAGTATGCACATTCAAAGAATTACCTATAGTACTTGATTCACATATGACATTCAAGGAAGAGTGTTATCCTTTCTATAGTTATAATTTTCTAATCTTTATTAACTATAAGATACAGTAGCCTTGATAAAATAATAGGCAGTTTTTAAGTATCTTAGATGAATCTTTTATCTTAGATAAAAATAGATCCTCTCTGGTTTACAGTTCAGTTCTTCAGCGCAGGCACATGGAATTTAAACTTATTTGAAAACTTTCTCACCTTTGAATAATCTTCATTTAACAATTTAAATCCATAAAATGTGGGAATTTGTGTTTTGAGCTTTTGAGTTTGTGATCCTTCAATGCAGACATTTGCAAGCTGATAAAAGCTGATCTAATGTCAACCATGCATTATTATTAAGTACCTTTCGATAAATTTCAGAATGGAATTTCATATTACACATAATACCAACTACTACTATGTTAACTTTTGCATATAAAATTCATTCAACTTACATTCATTCAGAAAGCATGTATTGAATTATTTTATAGAGATCACTGAAAGGGAAAATAGAGAAATGTAAGAAACTAATAATATAAGAAAGAACAAAACACATAATAAGAAACATATGTACCATCAGTTCCTCTTCGGGCCATCAGTAAGGGTTTTATTGTGAATGTAACATTTGATGGACCTTTTTGAAGGTGTGGATTTTAAAAAGCAAAATTTTTATTTTAGCTTTTTTTGCTTTTTGTGATATTTTCATAATCATTCCACAGGTTTGCAAGATTGTCAATACAATAAAAATCTTAAGCATAGATCCTCCCAAACAGATGAAAAGTTGTCCAAATTTAAAACATTGCCAGAATTTTATTGAGAACATTTGACTTCAGAGCCTCAAAATAAAATCTGTTCCTTAAAAGATGGAATTCCTGGGAGTAAAAGATGGGGGTGGAGAATGAAAGAGTGGGATGAGTGTCTGCCTGTGTCTGTGAATCTGAGTTGGTTACAGAAGAGTCTTTGACATGTCTTCACTTAACACCTGAAAGAGTTATGAGATCCAAAGCAATAGGAAAGTTTATCATTACTTTAATTCTAGTGGTGTTTGAAAACTTAATGTGAAAGACACTATTTTAATACAGTCTTCCTTTTGGAGTTTGGCAAAACAAACTCATAGGAGAGACACTGGATTTGTTTTCTTTGGCAGAGAGCTTGGTCTGAGCTTCTTTCATCTGAAACTCTTTACCATCTTTGGAAGGAGAACAGCTGAGATCATGGCCGACTTGCACATTTTCCAAGGGACCCAAAAGAAGACTGGAACCATCCCTGAAAATATTGATGTTCAGCATGAAGTTCAGAGAGCTATTAGAAAAAGAAATGGAGAAGAAGAAAAAGTGTAAGTATAAATTTATAAACTTAGACGTGTGAGTATGTGTGGCCTTGAGATTGCAACATCCATTATCTAAAAATGACCAGTATAATTTATAAGAGCCACCGAGAGTCACTAATCATTATCAGTTAGTTGCTCACATTATGAACACATACCTAACCCTCAAGGAAAGCAGACAATGATTTCACAAGGACCTAAATTTTACACAGGAGGAACTGAGTCATGAGTGAAAGCCATCATATAGATACCAACACACCAACAAAATCCCAGCTATAGGCACTTGTTATCTGAAAACCCCATTTTGACTATCTAGATTAATTTACACATACTGATATTTTGTGGTTGTTGTTTAATTTCATTGTGTGTTAGGGTCAGATAGGAGAACCTAAAGAAATCTGAGTGTCCTAGATGCATATTCCAGAGGACTTCTTAAGCAAGCAGTAGAGACTGGCGATGAGAACAGAAGGGGCTCTTATCAAACACAGATTCTGTTATTTATCAAACATGGAAGCTTGAGTGATTTACTTGATCACTCTGAGCCTCAGTTTTCTGGTCTCTAAAGTGGAGTAAACAACACCTAATTTTTAGAGTGCTGGTGAGGAGTAAAGAAACTAGCTGTGCTCAGTAAATGAGAATCATTACCACTTCATACTCAGGCAGCCTTTTCAACTTCTTGATTTAAGTGACACACACTTCCAGTTGGAAATACCATGTTTTGGATAGAACAGACCAAAGTGAGAAACAAAAGAACATCTTTCAGCTACTTTTCCAACAACCACCTGAAAAATCTTGGGAAAGCCTCTCAATTTTAGACTTGAGAATTGGCATCAAGGACAATTTTTTTAAAAAATAAAAATGAACATGAAAAGCTATCCCCTTCATGAAGTCTCACAGGCTTTTGGAAACACAAATGAATGATCCTGGGAATGAACGCAAGCTGCACCTGGACTTTTGGCTTTTAGATCAGCCACCCTCCATCACAGACTACAAAGTCGGGGAAGAAATGTGTCAGTTCTCAGTAAGATATACATGAATGCCTCTCAAACAGAACATTTCCTTTGGTTGGGACATTAAAAATTCTTTCACATTCTACTCATTTATTATTATGATTTTTTTTTTCTACTGATCGGAGACATTCCACAGGTGAAGATTTAAAGCAGGCAGAGTCCTTTTTGGACTACTTTGAATCAAGTTCCTTGAAAACGACACGATAGTAAGGACTATCTCCCTTCCAATATGTCAATATGTTACCCCATAGCTGTTATTCATGATATCTTTCTTGGACTTAAGATCTTGCCTTCGACACCATCCAAAATAGTCCTGCACCTTTACTAGGGATGACTAAGGCTACATCACTGTCCACTTTTATATAGTGTCTTTTGACTTAAAAGCACAGTGGGACAGAGCCATCGGAAAAGAGTAGAACAATGCCACCACTTTAGGGACCATGGTAAACACTGACTCGTGACATCTTCTCACTAATCTTGCAGAAAGTATGAGTTAATTTTAAAATTCCACATAATGAAGCCACTATAGTAAGTTAAAGGTTTCAGTGGTGTACAATAACTGACTAGCAGACCCAGCACTGTTACTGAAAGAGCCTGAACCATGTCTGTCTCCACAAGATTGGAGTGTGCACTTAGATGTAATTAGTACAGTGCTGACTGTAGTGATGCAGTTCTTCACGATTTTAAGGAATGAAGAAAAATATGAAAAATGACATTTCATACCACTATGAAAGGGAGAAATTATTCAAAGTATTCATATTTCAATGCAAAAGTATTTAAGTAGAATAATTTCTAATCACCATGGGTCTAAAATACATAACTAAACAACTCTAGACTTGGTTAAGAATAATAAACTTTTCTATTCTACAATGAAAAAAGGAATTTTTGCTTAAAAAATTAACATTTATCAAAAGTCTTCCTTAATATTTTATATGCTTCTAAAACCTCTCAGTAAGCAAAATAAGCAGAAAGCTAAATTAATGATTCCATTGACCTTCTTCCCAATATAAGTAGTCACAGAAAATAAGATTTTTATATTTCTAAACATCTGCATTTCATTCACATCTTCTCCCAAGAGGAGAATTTGAGACAGAATAAGTTCTCCATCTACCAATCCAGACTGTCCTGGCTTGAATAGGCCAAATGTCTTAGAAAGTCCATCCACTGAGAGAAAAACCATAAACCCCACCTCACATTTGTGTATAGTCCTGTATGTTTCCTCCTACTCAGCAGATTTTCCTGGGTAACTGCTTAAATTCTTTAGATTTGGCAATAAACAGTTACCATTTTGACCATTTCCTTTTGTAGACCAACAAACTACAGAATAAATGAATAGCTCTTTTCCTTTGATGGCCTTGCCTAAGGGTTGTTTTAGCACCTCATAAATCCTGTAATTGTATAGGATCATTTGGCAGTGTGTGGATTTTTCTGCTAAATCACAGTGAGAAGAAGATCAGGAGGAAACCTGAAAAGTAAAGCATTATAGTGGCATTAGAAGACTTACAATGGGAGCGAATAACACTGGCAAAACCTCAGATAGGCCTTTATTTCTGGTAAGGAGAAGCCATGGCTCAGCATTAAGTATCTTCTGTGTTCGCTGGGAGCAGACCCTCAAGTTAGACCCTGTTTTTTTTTTTTTCCTACACATTGTCAGTGAGGGCATGATGAAATTCCAGAGTAGACTTTGCTCTCAAGGATATCAACTGAGCAAGTGTATGTTCTTTTATATAGAAGTCCTGCAAATGGACTTATTACTCATTATGTGACAATGGGGGAAAATAGGCATGAGAAATAGGAAACCCTTCACTGTTTCTGCTTGTGTTGGTTTTTGTTGTTGCTTTGTACATGTTTGTTTTCCCTGGAACTTCTTTGTCAAATAATGTATGTAAAAGCATCATAGTTATCTGCTAGTTTTTTATAAAATGCATTTTCATGTCTCTGAAAAGGCAGTGTGGGGATGAAAGGGCTGGTCTTTACTAACCTGCATCAGGCCAACTGTTGGTGGTGTCAAGAGTGGGTTGGAGATCCAAATTGTATTTCATTCAATAAAATAGGTGCTATTTGTCGATATGTTTATAGATGCTTCAAGAATAGGAAAGTGTTAAAAGGCATATAAAGTATTTCCCCTCATGGTACCAAACTTAAATATTTTCTAGCAAGTTGAAACCAGTATAATCTGCAGTAATTAACAGATTAAGATCTATTTACAGACTCTTCACATAAAAAATTAAAAGGAAAACTACAGACCTCTTAAGAAGTTAAGACTTCTCATAAAGTAATGGCAAGGAATAACTGCACATCTTAACAGAAATTTTTCTGGCAAAATAAGCAGTATTAAATTATATGGAATGTGTAATTCTTTTGAACTCTCCGAGACTGAGAATCTTATAAAATAGAAGTTTCTAGTTTTTTAAAACTGATTGTTAATTATCAAATGAAATATATTAGAAATAAAAGGTAAATGTTAACTGTGTGGAAATGTATCCAGGGCTTGGTCCAAGACCTTCCTCCTCCCTCTTTACACTCTTTTCCAAGTGATCTCACATACTCCGAGGTCTCTGAGGTCAAGTATGTGTTAGTGAATCCCACGTCTAATATCCTACCACTGAGCTTCTACCTGAGCTCCAATATGATGTGTTTGGTTGTCAAGTTAACATCTCTGATGTCTAATTTTTCATACATCTCAAGCTGAAGTTGTCCAACAGAACTTTAGATAATCAACTTCAATATATACATGTGTCCATGGTTGCACACACAGAAGCTAAAATAAAAACAAAATTGTTTTTATCTCTTTTCTATCTCATTAAATATTATCACTTTCCTCCCAGTTGCCCAGATGCAAACTAAGGAATTTCCCATGATTATTATCTTTCTCTCACCTCCCATCTATAATTCTTCAGCAAGATCTGTCAAATCTACCTCTAGAGTGCATTCCAAATATTTCTGCTTCTCTCCCTTCCCACTGCTACTACCTTATTCCAAAGCATTATTATTTCTCCTTAGAGTTTTTTTTTCCTCCTTCTCCTCCTGTACTCAAAACAAAGAAAAGGATTTGAACAGTTTAAGTAATAATAGTGATGTGGACAAGAATCAGTAGCAGGGAAAATGGAGAAAGTGACACTTGGAACATGAAGGCTGAATGGAAGTTTTTTATGTAGCCAAAGAGTAGATAAGCAGAGGGAACAGCATGTGAAAGGGTAAAATCAGTGCTGTGGGATTGGTGATGACTAAGTGTCAAAAGAGAGGAAATTAAAAAGAGAAAATTAATAATAGGAGTACATTCTGCTTTGGGTTTCAGGGAAAATCCAGTATCTCTTTTTGAATATTGTGAAGCTCTTGATGTCTCCCAACTCAGAATCATTACAGTTGAATAACCTCATAGCCAATTATGTAGACATATTGATTGCACTTACCATGTGCAAGGCACAGAGCAAGGGCTTACAAAGAATAAAGCAGTACAGCAACTGACTGCAGTCAGTTACAACCTAAACAAGTCATTCAGAAAAGCAAGATCGATAAGAAATCACCATTTTTCTGTCAAACATAAATATAGCTAAAAATTTTAGAAGACTCTTTAATGCTCACCATAGAGCTGAGACATCTAGAGAGGAAAGGAAAGGGTGTGGGGTGAGAACCGAGGGAGCACAGTGGACTACAGTGAAGGACAGTGATTGGTGTATTGGTAGTGGGTGTGTTATGGTGATGATACCTGGGGTGGAGGGGATCCTTTACTTTCAAAACACTAACAGGATATAACCTAGTGGTACTTCCATTAAAAAAAAAAAAACAATAATAATTAAAAATAAATAAAAGTTTAGTTAAAATGGCTTTCACATGTCTGTAGAATGGTGAATTATTACCAAAAAAAATTGATGGATGTTAATCTACTTTGTCCTGGTAAAGAAAGACAAGCATTTTGCTTTAATGGTAGATAAGGGAGCAAGATAGCAATTATATACTGCTTCTCGCTCTTTAGCATTGAAAGAGAAGAACTTACCTGCTCAGATGGGGAGGGCTGCAGGAAAATTGGGCAGAATAATAGGGTCCTGGAGCCCAGATCCACTTTTTCCTCAAGGTTCACAGAGTAGAAGCTGAGAAGCAGGTCCTCAGAAATCCAGGTAGCCTTGGAGAATGAGCTTATCATTGGTGATCAGCATGGACTTATCACATAAGCCTGAATACTTGCTAGCTCTTATAATGCTGCAGTATTTTTCTAAGCACTTGAATGACTTGTTTGTTCATAACAATCCTTAAGCATTAATATTACCATCCTTAATAATATGAGGAAATTGACAGAGAGGATGAGTGAATTGCCCATGGTTACCCAAAAGGTATGAGTTTTTTGTGGTTGCTGTAACAAATTACCACAAACTTAGACACTTAGACCAATAGAAATGTATGCTCTCACGGTTCTGGAGACCAGAAGTACAATGCCAAGGCATTGGTAGGACCATTCTTCACCCTGTCAAAGAAGTCTGCCTTACCTCTTCCAGCTTCCAGTGCCTGGAGGGGTTCCATGGTTGTGTCCATATCATTCCAATCCCTGCCTCCATCTTCATTCAACCTTCCCCTCCTTGTCTTCTCCTCTTCTTTTAAGGATATTTGTCATTGGACTTAGGGTCAGGGTGATCTTGTCGTTAAGTTCTTAATGATATCCACGAGACCTTTTTTCTAAATAAGTCCAAATTAACGGAATGAATTAGATTGTTAGAACATAGACATAGCTCTTTGGGAGAACCCCATTCTACCCAGTAAACTGAATCAAGAAATGGAGCTGGAATCTAAGGCTAAGTAGTCTGGGTCCAGGATCTGTGCTCTCCAAACCACCCTAATACACTGCTTCTCCCAAACCAAGAAGAGTGATGGGAGAGGGGAAAAGGTTGAAAGCTTCACTGAATTCTAACTACTGGGGAAGGGTAACCCAGCAATGATGGATATTATTTCTTGCCAGTCCTAAAGCATGAAGGCTTGTAACAAATTAAGCTGTTATTTAAAGGTAAGATAACATATCTTTTACCCAGTAACATAGAGTGAAACTACAGAGGACTAATGCATAAAGCTAGGTCATTTTTTATTTTTTATTATTTTCCAGGGAAACCCAGTAAGTGTTTAAAGAGCAAAATTCACAGGCAATTCAAGTAGCTAAATGATTTTGCCAACGTTGGTAAAATAACTCCTCGAGGAGGATGGAAAAAACAGATACTTTTAAGTTGGGGAGAACGCTCAGCCTTTTAAGGAACACGGAGACTTAAGTTAATTAACTATAAACATCTCATCTGGGTGTTGAGATTCCTAGTTTTCCGTTTGCTGCATGACACTTGATAAATTTCTTACCTTTGGAGTCTTAAGTTTCCTCATCTACATAGTAAGGTAACTATAATAAATAACTCTAAGTGTTTGATTTGCTTAAAAATTTTTACTCAGAAAGGTTTTATAACTTGCCAGTTTCACTAAACAAAAAGACCTTCAATAAAAATCATTATATTTGAATATTCATTTGTATAGTAAAATGCAATGTCTTATTCCATTTCATTTCTTGGGAATAAACTTCAAAATGAAATTTTCTCTAGAAAACACTCCATAAACAAACTGATTTTGGTTACCTCAGTTTTACTCTGCATTGAAAGAATTCTCTCATCACTGAATGACTTTATTATCTGCTGAGAAACTTTAGCCCTAATTTATTTGCTAAAAATCACAGAATAATTAGTAATGGTGCAATACATACCAATGAATCGTTTTTTTGGTGATAGGAACTCCCACTTCTGGGAAGTCTGACTCCATCATTGGTAATGCAAGCAAAAGTTGCTCAAGTATTTTCATAAGGAATTACAGATGATTTCCTGAACTGTTTAAATGCACTCAAATCCCCTCATTTTTCCCAAGTATTTATAAGTATTTTTGAGAAGACCTACATTGAATAGATAAGCATGTCTGAGAATTAACTTCTTATACCTAGGACTACAATAATGCCTTCCCCGAAACCAAGTCACTAGGATTAGGAAATAGATTCTATTCCATCCCAAAACTAGTGGAAAGGTGATTAATGGGATGACCATGTGTCATTTATACATTCTACAACCACGGCCAGATTGTAAGGCTTCAGTAAAAGTACTCATTAGAACAGAAACTATAAAACAATTAATCTGCAGGTAACATATTGAGCCTAAATCTCCCCCTCCCCCATTTTCTCTGGATGCATTCATAACTTCAAAATCCATCCTGAGAGAAATGAGAAAGTATGGATCAGCAGAACAGGAAATATTTTCCATCCTAAGAACCACTTCTGAGCAAATGCCATTACTAATCGCCAGCTCAGTCTGCAAACACTCAGTGTTCCTAACAAAAAAGAACAGTAACTTCTTATTTTCCTGGAAATTATTTCCCTGCTTACTCACAAGCATAATTTGTAATGATTTTTAATTTGATCTATTATTTTGCCTAGTACCCCACCTTGATCGTCCTGTGAACATCCCTCATGTTAACCTCCTATAACCTCTTCACCACCTTCACCCTGTCCTACCTCCCCCAGAGGAAAGAGGTGGAGTTTTAACTCTCTGTTCACTTCCTTACCAGTTTTGCTGTCTAGCATATCATCCCACCATATATATGGAAGGATAAAAAAGAAAACATTATCATTATCTATGGATGGGATCCATAACAGGATATCTGCAGTCTGATTCACTATTTCTTTATAGATTTACCCCAGAGGGAAAGTTACCTTTTATACCTAAAACAACATCCCAAGTAGAGGGAGTCAGAGATCATGCCTAACTCCTAACTTTGTATAGCTGTACACTGAAATGCAATTCTGTGTCTTTGAGAACTTAAAATCTCACTGAAAGAGATAGTATACCTCCATAAAAAATAGATACACAGCAGCTTGTATGCTCCAAGAAGTGTAGACATGAGGGGACGCAGAATGGGCTGGTGAGGGTAGAGAGGGCTTCATGGGAAAAAAGTAGACCCAGAAGAGCGACAGTAAGCTCTTGCTGGCAGAGTCTTCTGTCTACTTGGGAGACTGGACAGTAGTGGAAGTTAGAAGGAATGATGTGGGCTGTCACACAGTCCCAAATTCTGATCTACACTCTGACTCTCTACATGGCTTTTGCCAACTCCTTGAGCCTTTGTTTTTTTTGCACATTCAGTGGAAATGACAGTATCAATACCATCAATTTTAAATTCAGATCACACTCCTCACTCCAGGGATCACTGGTCTTTACGCAACTTTTGATACTGTCAGACAATGACTCTTGTTTGGAATATTCTTTCTACTTGGCTTTTGAGATATTACTGATTCCTTGATTCTTTCTTGCTTCTAAAATTTTGTCTTCTCTCACTTTTAAAGGTTGAGGTTCCCCCAAATTCTCTTTATAATTTTTTTCTTATTTCCAAAGTTATATCACCTTTACCCATGACTTTAAACAATAGTTCAATTGTTATTGTTTCCAGATTCCTAGTGCTGACTTTCTCCTCCATTTCACATTTACTTCTTACCCCACATTTCCACCTGGATGTTCCCCAAACCAGCATGTTTAAAATGAGCTCATATTTCTTCCAAATCTGTTTTTCTTCATATATTATTTAGTTCCATGACTGGTGCCACCTTTTATCCAACTGATGAGTTGTGTTCAGAGGTCCTTAAGACTGCGCTCAAGTTCAGTGATTTTCTAGAACTCAGAAAAGCTAGTGTGCCCATTGCTATGTTTTAGTGTGATGAAAAGGCACAGATTAAAATCAGCAGAGATAAAAGACACACAGATCAGAGTCCCCAAGAGATCAGGCACAAGCTTCCTTTTGTCCTCTCCCAGTGGTGCCTTACTGATAGCACATCATTTCCCTAGTAATTGTGTATGATAACACATACAAAGTATTACCCACCATGGAGGTTCCCAGAGCCTTCCTATTCAGAGTTTTTATTGGAGATTGGCATGAAAGACTGCCCATATGGCTAACCTTAATTTCTGAGTGTACATTCCCTGCAGGGACCCAGCTGATACTACATACCCCAAATCCCCCACCATAAGTCACAATTGAACATAAACTATCTAATAGGATCCAAGACTTCAGCTAAACAAAGACAGCCTTAAAGGCAAGATAGTCTAAGAATTTAGAGATTATGATCCAGGAGATGGGCACGGGCCAAATTTTTCTTTGAAATATATGGTTTGGACAATTCAGATAGCTGAATCAATCCTTTACAGCAAACTTCTCCAGCACAAAACTTACAAGTTATAATAAATACCTCCCTGTCCCTCAGCATCCATACGCTACTGGTTTTGAATTGTTTATTCTATCCCTATATTTTCATGTATCCAGTTCTTCCTTCTCCAACACCAAAGGAATATGCTAACAAAATATATTCATTTTTGCATATATTTCCCCAATCTAACCACTGTTTAACCCCACTGGCACTACCTTAGTTTTGACCCCCTTCATATCTTATTTTTTCTCTGCCTAATATTCTGCCAGTCATCCTCCAAATTAGAAGTGTTTCCTATAAGATAAAAAAAAAAAATTATTTATACATACAAGCTGGGGTACAGGCCAGAGGTGTGAGGTGGCGAGAGGGTTCACCAGAGACAGAGTGGGTAGCAGAACAGGCAGATCAGAAATACACTGCTGAGGGGAGCCGCAGGCCGCACCATGTGGGATTCTCCCCGGCCGGGCATCGCCGCTGCCAACAGTTTCACAGCGCAGCGCTTAACCGCTGTGCCACCGGGGAGGCCCCTATAAGATAAAAATTTGTGTCATTTCTGCTACCTAAAGCCTATGAAATAAGTAGTAGGATCTCCATTTTGTTCACATTCATCAACATAGTCCTGAATAATATGACTGCCAATTATCTCTCCAGCCTTTATAGTTCATTGTGTTCCAGACTAGCCAAAATTCTTTGTCTTAATGTCTGTGTATATCCTACCCCCTCTCTCTAAGTTTGTTTTTCCTACTACAATTCACTGAACATTTCCAGGCTAAATTCCACCTTTCTGACAATTGCTTTAAGCTATCTTATCTGCCTTTAAAGTTAGATCAGGTGTCTCTGCACTTTGCAAAGTTTCTGTGCACGCCACTGTTATTTCACATCTCACCTTATTCTACCCAAATACATACTTCATCTTCCTCACTGGACTGAGAACCTCAGAGGCCACGACTATGTAATTCAGGTTGACCTCTGCACGTTCCAGTGGATGATGGTCACAGTGCTAAAAGGCACATATTTCTGAAGATTTGGCAGAACTCAGAACTGGCACAATAACAAAGTGAATCTTAACAAAAGGTGTTAGTTATTTTTTGTTTTAGACAGCATGTCAATAGCATAAGAACAATTATACCAACCCCTTAATCTTTCTTAATGATATTTTAAAGAATTTTTATTTGGGGAGAGTTACATCACTCAGTTTTGCATAAAATGAAAATTTATTATGTATGTCATATCATTACAAATTTATGTAG